>VDFB02162451.1:0-38531 GCA_007258455.2 Sequoia sempervirens | reverse complement strand
GAAGATCTCAAACATCTAAATGATGGGTCCTAGATGGTGCTTACTTATTTTTGTCAGGCTCCTTCTAACTTTGGTTAGAATTTCTGGCGGGAGCTGGCTTTTGAATAATTGGTCGTTATGTGAGGTGATGGGTTTTATATGTTTGTCTGATGGCTTGTACGACCTTTTGTGGGCTAGTGATATGGCAAATCTTTCTATCCTCACTGACCAACGGTGTCATCATTTTTTGAACCCACTAAATTTTTGTGTTCAACTTTTTAAGCTTGCGGATTTCATGAGATTTTTTGTGACGGCTAAGTACTACGCCGATATCATGCCCTTACATACTATGCGTGATCCGCACAAGGGAGCTACTGCCCTTGCGTGGGTTGTGAGAAGTCACATTTATTGCCTCTATTTTCAACTTTTTATGGTCACTTTTCGCTGGCCTTTTCCCTCTCGATGCTTCTAGAATTGACTACCAACTCTTCTGCCCTGGTTCCCCTATTCTGGTCATTGGCATTTTTGGTGTGGGCTCTATGGGTGGGGACAAAGTGCGTGTGGAGCCGAACAGGTGTGACGAGTGGAAAGCAGATGCCACTATTTGGCACATTTGTAAAGAGGGTGGAATTGCGCAGTATATGGAGGCCATGACTGGTCACGATGAGGGCTTGTCTCATAAGTTTGTCACCTTGTAGAATGAGGGTAGGGTCACCATTGGTGGCATTTCCTTTGAAGTTTCTGAGGAGGTTATTGCTAGAGTTACTGGGCTCCTGAATAGTGGCCGAACTTGGAAGAAAACTATGAAAGTTCCAGACCAGGTTAGTCTGAAACAGTTTTTTTGCGGAGATGAGAAACCTGTCAAATCGAGGGGTGGCTTTGACTGCGAGGTGTTGCCAGAGCCATGGGATGAAGTCTATTTGGTGATCATGAAATATTTCACATTGGAAGGAAGGTATGGGGTCTACTATTATTACCACTTTAATTTCCTCAACCACCTTAGGAACCATCTACATATTTTTATTCCTTTCTTCTTGTATCATGCTCTTGACATCACCGTTGCAGAGTTTAATGAAGCCACTATTTCTGGAAAGAATTATACTATCCTTCACCAGGGCCTTATGTCTAGGCTTTATCATTTCCATATGGCGCTTTGCCCTGCTCGGCCTATCACTGTGCAGGAAGCCCTGTCTCTCCCTGCTCTTGACGAAACCCTGGTTTCCTCTACTCCCCCCTCTGCTAGTATTTTGGACACACCGGGCCCAAGTAAGAAAAAATTCCTTAAGAATCCTGCTTTGAAAGCCCATCCCCATGGCGCTTCCCCTGTTTCAGGCCCGAGGGATACGGGTAGGGAAAGAAAGCGGCTTGCCCCTACCCCACACCCTAAGGCTAAAGCCTCTAAGAAAGTTAAAGTCTGCCATCAAATTGATTATGACATTGAGATCACTGAAGAAGCTAACACCCCTCGTCGATCTCATAGACTGGTTTGTAAGCAAGACAAGGTCAGAAGCCTTAAGGAAGCCTCTGATTTGGACAAGGATCTTGAGAGTGACAGTGAAAGTCTTGAGGAAATGGTGGCGGGTGGGGAAGGCTAGTCAGTGTCGGTGAATAGAGTGTCCCATGTGTCAGAAAGTTTAAAGAAGGGCCCTTCTGGTGACAATGTGCTGGAAATTACCCCCCGGTCCACTGATGTGGTTAAAGGAAAAGCCCCCTTGCAGGAAGACCGCAAGGAAAAAGATTTGGCTTGGGAAGAAGTTGGTATGCTGAAGGGGAGATTGGAGAGGTTGGAAAAGAAGGTCCAGGAGGTGTCCCAATTTTCCCTGAGGATCATGCACAAGTCGGCCACCAGTCTTTGCTTGCTGCAGAAGGAAAAGTCCGCGGATGGTGCTGAAGATGATGCTGGTTTCAAGGAGTTGCTCGAGTTCCTCACAGCGGATTGGGCAACGACTACACATGATATGCATGGCAGAAAGGAAAAGAATTAGGCCGCTGAGCCTATTTGTTGTTGTTTATTTCTATGTCTTGTTGTTTTTTTTTTTTCTGCTAAAACTTGGTGGACCCTTGGTGGTCTTTGGACTTAGTTGGCTGGTTTCTGGCTTGCTTGATGAACTTTGTTATCCTATGATTACTGTTACTTTTTGTTTTTTGATGATGTGTTGTGGGTGATGGCTTTCTCTCTGTTGTCACTTTATTGTTAGTGTGCTTTCGCTGGATGGCCTTTGTTGCCTTGTACTTATGGGTCAGCACCCTTGTTTTTCTGCATTTTATTTCAAAAAATAACGCCCATTTCTAATAATTCCCAACTTTCACTTTCAAATAATTTTATATGCATTTTTTATGTTTTGGGTGTTGATCATGTTGCAAGTCATTTATGTTGTTTATTCTTCTATATCCCAGTCCTCAATCAACAAACATATTTCTGTTCATCTAAAACAAAAATGAAGATTTCAACCTATAAATTTATGATCTCAACTTTTAGTAATAAAAACAATATTTAGATATAAAGGTTTAGGCAAGAAGCGTGTTTTTGTGGAGATTGTGAATATTAAACTATATTAAATAGATCAATGTAAGGCCATCAATTGATTTTTCTTTTTGTTTAGGGGATATCAAGGTCACGACTTCCATAGAGAATGTCTCATACAATGAATCTTAAATATGGAAAAAACAAAAAAAGATTTATCAACAAACACAGGAAAAAATATGTAGAATTATATATTTAGACATCATAATTTTTTAATTACTCAAAACTAAATGTAAATGATTTTAAGAATTGAAATATCATTATTAAAAGACATATAACAATAAGTTGGAAGATGTATTCATTCAATATTATAAACTTTCACCAAGTAAGAAATTTATTTTATTGTAAATCTACTAATGTAGTTTAACTATGTTTTTAATCAATAGGTGCAGTAGCAAAGCATTTCCAAATTATTACAAGTTTCAAAATAGAGTCAAAATACCAATTAGTGTCGAATTCTCAGAGCCTATATGTCAGATCGGGCCATGTGGACTTGTGAAATTCACAATATTTGGTAACCTTGCATAAAATGTAAGGCATACTTGGCAAAGGACATCCATGGAAGCATGAGAGGTAGAAGCAGAAGCAGAAGAGGAATCGGGGAGGATCTTAACTCTAAATTTTTGTACACCATTTCCCTCATCGTGTGACTCAGTCTTGGGAACAGCCTTGGTTATCTTTGTCAAATTTCCATAGTCATCAAAGGTTGTAGATGACCCTGTTCCTTGAGCACCATATAGCTCCATGGATGATCATGTTCCTCGAGCACCATATGGCTCCATGGATGATCTTGTTCCTCAAGCACCATATGGCTCCATGGATGATCTTGTTCCTCACGCACCATATGGCTCCATGCGCCCCCCATTGTAGGCATAAACCTCCCTACCGAAACCACCGTCATCCACCTCACAACTGTTGTTCGAGGTCAGATTAGTTTCATAGAATCCAAATACAATTATTGTTAAAACTAATAAGGAATCAGGAAGGCTCTAGATTGGGGCGGGGAGAAACTTTGATGAACATATGAGAAACTGAAAGGGATGTAATTCACGTATCCAATATCTTTAACCAAAAACCAATTAGATTTTGAAAGAACAAAATTTTGGGAAGCCTACAAATAGAAATGTGAAGGATATTTTAAATAAAATAGTTAGCTTTTTCTTCTTTATGTACTCTTTTCTACTGCTACTGTGTTTGGTGGACAACTTGGCACTCAAGTTGTGCAGAGTACAATTCTTGACCTATTGAGTGGTGTATCTTGTGAGATCCCTCAAAATATTTGAATGCTACTTTTTAGATTAATCTAGATTAGTCTTATATTTTACAAGCTAAAAAGTCAAATTAAAGTAGTTTGAATTTTGGTTAATTTGGCTTCTAAATTTATTTTTTGCTGCATAAAATTTTGGCATTTATCAAAGGCACCATTTTTTAGAACAGAAAAAATATATGTAAAAATATACATCTTTGAGGAGAAAGAACCAGTAGTAACCTAATCCAAACAGGTTCCCATAACAGATAAGCCACTTTCTGAATTGTTACAGGACTACATCAAGAGGGATTTCAATGGCTATATTCATAATACTAAGAGCTAGACTGTCCATAAAAAACATACCAAAGTGAGCTCGAGAAAGGCACCCACACTTAACCTGCAATATATCCCATACTTGTTTTCCTATGCTTGGAGGGTACAACCAAATCCACCATAATTTATTTGCATGGTCAAAAATAAGACAATATAAAATACTATATGAAAGTAAATAGTAAATACATATCCGGGAAAAGCTAAAAATTCCATGGCTAGAGCTCCCTATATTTTATAGATTTGATGTCAAGTCAACACCATGAGAACCATTATTATTTAGTATTCACATATATATATTTGAAGTTTCTAGAATGTCTAATAAATATTGCCATGTACTTAGCTTCAAAGAATATTTTCTTTTTGTTTGGGGGGAGGGGATTTATACTAGAGTTTGTTGTTGTGCTCTTTAGGTTTTTCTCCATCAGGAGTGTTAATTTAAATGCATTGTGTAGTCAAGTACTTTTGCTTTACATCATAGTTGGCAAGTTGCAACAGATTCACCTATTCAATCTCATATATTGGCAAGTATTAGTAAACAATTTGTCTATTGTGGGAGTAAGGTAAGATACCTCTTATAAAGAAAATCTGAAAACTTATGCACAAAAGGATGGAAACACACTAGTATATCATAGCCTAATGGACTTATGTTATTTTGTGGTAAAATAATTATGATACGATTCTGAGTTGGGACAGGCAACCCACCATCTGTAAAGGGAGTCGATCTACCTATATTTGAGTATTTCAATTGATTTCCAAATCAGGGATATTACAAATCCTCTACTATTCCAATTTTCTGAAAGTACTTTAACTTGCTAACCAAGCTACTTGATACTCTGGGGTACCTTTGTCATGTCTCTATTGATGTAGCTGAGATGGATTCTTATAACGATATTTCGTTGATATCTATCATGTTGCATTGAAATTTTTATGTAATAATTGGATACTCTGGGGTACCCTAGTCATACCTGTCATTTATCTAGTGTATCCAATTGTGTTCTGAAAGGGATAGTTGAAATAACTTCAGTAATTATCATATAGATATCTAAAGTAATTTAAACAAGGTATTCAAAATATGCCTAAAAATAGATACAAAAATATCTTGCAATAACCATTTTCTTTGTGTTTTTTTTGTATTTGACTTATGAATGTGCACATGCAATAGAGGTAATTATAAACTTAACTACTTACTAGGCATACTCAACACACTTGATATAACTCCTTGAACTTTCAAAAATCTGCCAACGTGCTTGCAAATCTCAAGTAACTCCCCATGACCTGTGCTGATTACCAAAAAAGTTAATACAAAATTGGATATGGCAAGAATGGTGACAATGCACATTACCCTCTTCAAATTGTAGATGGTCGATTAGGAGAAGCTTTTAGATAGAAAAAGCAAGAAGTTAGAATATATGCAATTGAAACCAATATGATAAAACTGAAAAATAAAAAATTACAAAATATGAATTAGGGGAAAATGGTTAAAAAATATTACATGGGATTTTTTTTAGGAGAGGAGTAGCGACCTCCCTCAAAATCCATGCAATTATGATTGAAAGTGCAAATATCCCACAATAGGCAAACTGCGCAAATCTTTTTGAGATGCCTCCTGCAATAGATATGCATGCTCCACAACAGCAGGTAGCTGCCCACATATTTAATTCTTCTCCACTTTATACTGAGCTTACTGTAATGAAAATATTCACGAGTTAGTAAAGAATAACTTAGAAGCAAATTAATGTAGCCCAGTGTTGCTAATTCCTCTCCGTTTCATGCAGGAAAAATTTAAAATGGATCTCAACAACCATATAAATTGTTCTTAATTTCTCTCCAACTAAGTAGATTTGAGCTAAATCTATGTGGATAACAGGTTTACAACCTATGTACAGATTCCATATATTTATAGCATATACTTCTATGGTTTAGCTTAATTCTGTATACTTCTATGGTTTAGCTGATTCACTATTACTAAGCAATACACTATTGTACTTAATGAGAAAAGTATACCTTGAGAAAGATCTTGGACGTTTTCCACTTCATTACCACCCAATATTCAGAACATAAAGAAAAATAAGCCATAAGAAGAATATATAGGTGGAAAGACTAACCTGCCTCTCAGTTGAGGCGATACCAAAACACCTCCTAAAGCATCAAGGGGAAGCCTTGAAGGTGGCAAGCTCTTCCTTGGGACCTTTATGTAAGGAAATGGTCCAAGAGAACCATTTATGTCTGGTCTCTTCCTAGATGCACTTACTACCATAGCTACAACAACCCTAGAAGAATGGTCATTACCTATCAAGTTAACTGGCCCTGCTAGCGACCCAAGCAACAATGAAACATCTAGAAGTTCTGTTATGGTCCCTATGGGAGAATTTCTTGCTACTTCTGATAGATGGCCTTGTAATGATCCTGTTTGATTACTAATTATGCCAACACCATCACTCAGTATCAGAACCATAGAGTGAATTTAAAACCATATGAGTAAGTAATCATTATATCAAAATGACAAGCATGTGTGTGGCAGTCATTCTCACATTTTCTCAACACAAAAAATCTTACAATAACAACATAATAGTCAATAAAGGGCTCAGGAAAAAGGATCTAAACAAGGTGTATTGTGGAACAAGTCAAAATTTCTTGCATCAAGCCTCAAGGTACATTTACGATTTAGAACATTACTATGCTCTTAAAGTAATTATTACAAAATATTTGATGAGTGATAACTAATAAGTAAAAGTCTATAAGCCAAGGAAATACAATTAGAAATAAGGGATAGTAAAATCTACAAGCTTATTGGAGGCCAGAAGGAGTGATAAGAGTTAGCCACCTTCGGCGATTTTTCTCGTGGAATCCTCACTGAAAATGCCTCGTTACCCCCTTCTTGGAAAGGGCTCAGTGATCTGGAGTACGCTTAAGAAAGGGGCTACTCTTATTAAGGATGGTTTATTTTGGATTTGTAACAAGGGGACTGAGGTTCAATTCTGGTCTGATTCATGGGATGGATACCCCCCATCATTTCTCAGTTTCCTCACTTGTTAAATCTCTGTCAGAGATTTCGTGAGATTGGCTGGACTCGGGTAAGTGACTTTAAGTCATTTTCCTCTCGTGGTCAGTTGGAGGTGGCTGGATGGAAGTCTCCAGATGAATGGCCTGATGTTGGGTTGCCAGAAGAATGTGTTGAGCTACATAGTATCCTTTCCAGTAGACGTTGCAGCTCTCTCCAGTATGATGATGTGCTTGCCTGGTCTCCCAATCCTAAAGGGGAATATACTGTTGCTTCTGGCTATCGGGAGCTATTGTCCCATAGGGTGGATGGGGATGAAATTCAGTGGTGGAAGAAGATATGGAACAAGTCTTCCTGGCCAAAATGTAATTGTTTTGTGTGGATTTTGGCTTGGAATAAGTGCTTGACCTGGGATAATATTCAGAAGCGTGGCTTCCAGGGTCCCTCGGTCTGTGTTTTGTGTGGAGCTAACGAGGAGGACTCGGCTCATTTGTTTTTTCGCTGCCCTTTCTCCCTCCAGATTTGGCATTTCTGGTGGGGGGTTTGGAATAGTCCCTGTGTTCATGCTTCTTCCTTGATTGAGTTTTGGCAGAGGTTGGGTAGGCCTCCCTCTATGGCTTCCTTTTTACAGGTGGTGTGGTCTGTGGGTCCTATCTTCATATTGTAGCAGATTTGGTTGGAGCGGAACCGGCGAATATTTCGTGGAGAAAAGAAGTTGGTTCAACAAATTTGGCAAAGAACTTTGGGCATGGTTCAGGAGACGGTGGTGGCTAAGTGTGAGTTGGAATTCCCCTTGGGGAAAAGGGATGCTGAAGTGGCGGAGAGATTGGGGATTCAGGGGCTGTCCTTGGCCTCGGCATGTGTAAAGCGTGGTAAGCATTTGAAGCAGAGAGTTCAAAGGTCTGGATTCTGGCAGCCTCCCCCATTTGGGGTTCTAAAAATCAATACTGACAGTTCCTCCAGAGGCAATCCGGGGCCGGCTGGTATTGGGGGGATTGGTAGGGACTATTTGGGTTCGGTGGTTTTCCTCTTTTCGGTCTATGAGGGTGTTCATACTGTCAACCTTATGGAAGGGTTGGCAATTCTTTGTGCTTTTGAGAAAGCTTATGATTTGGGATGGAGAAGGGTTGTTTGTGAATCTGATTCCCAGGTTTTGATCAATTTACTTATTAAGCAGAAAGTGGAGGATGTCAGTTGGCAGTTGGCTGGGGTGGTGCAACAGATTTTGTGGGTTAGTTCATTAATGGAGTTGGTGACTTTCGTTCATATTCCAAGGGAGTGGAATAGGGCTGTTGATTGCTTGGCGAAATGGGCGTCAGAGTATGATGTGGGATGGAGAATTGAGGAATGGGAAATGGTCTCTCTGGCCCTGCGTCCTGATTTTGAGAGAATTCTTGCTGAGGACAGGGAGGGAGCAGGTGATGGTTGATGGTGTTGATTGTCTTTTCCTGCTTAGTGGTCAGGATTTTCCTGGGGACTTGGGTCTCTTGATTAATTTGTAATGTTGTTATTTGAGTTTCAATAAAATTTTTACCCCTTTGTTTTAAAAGAGTAAAAATCACAAGCTAGTTTTTTAGTGTTAAAACCAAATTTTCAATGGCATGAGTACCTGGACATCACTCTACATAAAGATGTTCCAGGGTAAAATTAATTCTTACTTTGTAGCCATAAAAATTAATAACCATAGGTAAACACATACATAATAGAAATTAGTATGGCAACTCTAGAGATAAGCATGATAAGCATATTTCTAATAATTTTAAGTTTCATAAGATTGGCACACAAAATTTCAACAGTCTATAGGTCACAACTACTACAGACCAAGGAACATACAAGGCCACTAGATTACAAGAAATACATGTTGACTGATCACAACATGGCTCTGCCCAAAGGATGCTCAAAACTCTTATGTTGAGTAAAGCTTTAAGATTCAAAATGAAAACTCCCTCCATTAAGATAGCTCTCTTTATGTAGGATATCAGAAATCTTCAAGCCTATACTAGTCTATTTTAAGTTTTGGGCTAGCTTTTGTCTATTTGGATGCATTGTTTACTTATTAAATATAGACACAACAAGCTTTTCTCATTTGTTTAATTGTTTGTATTGACTGTAAATCTTGTGTTTGAATTTGAAATAAATGAACTCATTTGTTGCTAGCCATAGAAAATCTTTTTCATTTGGAGGCTAATTATAATGTTTGTTGCACTTGTCTACATAGACAAGAACTTCACATTTGCTACATTCTATTTCCTAGAAACAAAATATGTATGTTTCTTTGTATGAGTATACAATAACACATGAGTTGTACAACTATTCCACTATTTTAAATAGTTGAACATCGCAATAGTTATCTTTTCTCGAGTACTTTTGATTATTTTAATGTTTGTTCTCTCTTATACAAATGGTTAAATTGATTAAATTTATGCAAACTTTATTCTCTTCCATTTTTGTGGGCATGTTCTAATTCTATTAAATAATAATTCTCCTATATTATGATTTTTCAGGCATGAATCCTACCAACAATCCATGTGATCACCCAATTATTGGAAAAAATGAACCTCCTACAAGAACCATTCCTATTGCAACATTGAATCTATACCAAAATAGATGGTCAATAAATGTGAGAGTCACTAGAAAGGGCCAACTTCGTCATTTTAACAATGCAAAAGGAGATGGAAAAGTTTTCAATTTTGACTTGGTTGATTCAGATAGTGGTGAAATAAGAGTAACATGTTTTAATGCAATTGCAGAACAATTTTATGATTGCATAGAAACTGGCAAAGTATTTATCATCTCAAAAGGGAGACTCAAACCTGCACAAAAGAATTTCAACCATTTAAAGAATGAATGTGAAATTTTATTAGAAAGTAATTCAATTGTTGAGTTGTGTTTGGAGGAGGATAGCTTTATACCAAAACAACAATTCCATTTTACACCAATAAGTGAAATTGAGAACATGGAAAGCAATTCGATGGTTGATATCATTGGTGTTGTTTCATCAATCAATACACCAAAAACAATATTCTGAAAGAATGCCACACAAACTCAAAAGAGAACCCTTCAACTAAAAGACATGTTAGATTGTATTGTGGAATTAGCAATGTGGGGTGGTTTCTGCAATAAGGAAAGCGAACAACTCCAAGAAATGTGTGATTTAGGAACTTTCCCCATTCTTGCTATAGAGGTTGGATGAATTAGTGATTTTGGTGGAAAATCTATGGGAACAATTGCTACAACCCAACTTCTTATAAATCCAGATCTTCCAGAGTCACAACGATTGAGATTTTGGTTTCATATAGAAGGGAAGAATCTCAATTCTCATTCTATTACAAAGGAAAACTCATCTATAATAGAAGATAAAATGTTAAAAAGTATCACACAAATTGAGGATGAGGAACTTGGTAAATCTGATAAACCTTGTTCGATTGTGATAAAAGCTACCTTAACTTTCATAAAGGTAGACAATTTTTGTTATACAACTTGCCCCTTGAAAATTGGAGCTAGGCAATGCAAAAAGAAGGTCAACACTAATGGAAATGGCAATTGGTATTGTGGAAGATGTGATAAAAGTTTCCCTGAATGTGATTATAGATATATACTTCATGCAAAGTCCAAGACCATATTGTTTTCACTTGGATTACTGCTTTTGAAGAAGCGGTGAAAGAAATTATGGGTGTTACAACAAAAGAATTGAACATTTTGAAGCATGAAGAACAAGATGATATTAAGTTTGGACACATTATACAAAAGGTCCTTTTCAACAAATACATATTTAAACTTCAAGTGAAAAGAGAGACTTATAATGATGAACAGAGGATTAAGTGCATTGTCATAAAAGCAAAAAAGTTTGATTATTCATTTGAAAGCAAAGCTTTATTAGATTCAATTGCTAAGCTTTAGGTTTCATACATTCAAATGCTTCAATGTATATCTTCTTAACAATGTTTTCAAACATTTCAAATAAACTCAATGGATATCTCTAAGTTAGTTGATGTGGTTTTTGCTTCTATATTGTTCTTAATTGTTTCTAATAGTAAATATGATGATTTATTAAAATTTATGAATTGATAATAATACATGAGTTGTAAGATTGTTTCACTATTTTAAATAGTGCATAATGGCAATGCTCACATTTTCTGGTGTAGTTAGTATTATTGTAATAATTTTTTACATTTTTAGTTAGTATTATTTTAATTGCTTGATGGTAAATAAGGTACTTCATTTTTACAGTTCAAACCACTTTTTGAATGTTCTTTTACTAATTACCAATGCATAAATGTTTAACTAACTGAAACTATTTTTTTTAACAAATTAAAAGTATTTGTGTTCGAATTAAATGGAAATGGTTGATGTTGATGTTATCTTTTCTTATATACAAGTTGGTATAATTTTAAGTTAATAGTTATAAAAACTAAAATCAAATACTTACAAAGTTAATCGTTAATCAAAACATTAAATTATAAGTTTGGGGAGGAATTCCACTAAATTGTAGTGTCTACTATTATATATGACAATTAGAATAAACAATGATGGAAAATATAGTGAAATCATATATATTACTGTTGAAATGAATGTTAATGAAGATGTAAGCATTTTTTAAGATACCTATTTAACAACAGTTAAAAAAACTACAAATTATTATTATTTTTTTATATGTAAGAGCTTAATTTTAATTAATATAAAAAGAGAACAATACAAATCATCTGCTATGTAGGAAACCATCACCAAACTAGAGCTGAAAAACTAGAAATTCAACAAACTGCCTAAGAAAACCACAAAATTCAAGCAAAATTGGCATCACCCATGCCATAACCAGAGAGTCTAGAAACTAAACTAACAGTCTGCAACCAAGATTAATAGACAAAAGGAGGCTAAGCCTCAGAGAAAACCATTCAGCTTTGCAAAGGTGTCAAAATCAACCACCCAATCCATTTCATCCTCCACCACCAACCCTAGCTTCCTTTTCAAGAATTCCATAGCCACGACCAAGATTATCTGATGTCGCATTAGCTCGGCTCCTTTCAAGTCAAGAAGGAAGGGGAAGACTCTCACCGCCTCATCCATTTTCCAAAGCAGCTCCAAATCTGTCGGTTGAGGAATCCCTTTGCTGACGAATGCCACCTTGAGAGTCTCCTCTAAGCCACCCAATAAATCTTCACGAAATAGGCTCACGAGCATTTCCTTAGCCTCCACTTTTGGCACCTCACCATGCAACAACACAGCCAAAAAATGAGAGGATATATAGGAATTGTCTCGCGCATACTCCTTCCGCTCCAAATGGCCTTTCCCCAGAATCATTTTTACTACTACCAGAGCTAGAGGATCACTATCAAGCAAAATTCGCTAGAGTCTCTGGTTGGTTATTTATTTAAAGACCGCTTATCTCTTTGTCACCAATAGAGAAATGGGTGTGTCTGTTCCAAATGACTCCAACCCTTCCATAGACACAGTGATTATAAACTTAGAGCAGCTTGACTTTTCCATTTTCAAGGCCTCTAGAATCCAAACACCTTTAGCTAAAATGCCACCACCAAAGACGCCACATATACATTGCACCTCGCACACAAACAAACTGCTGATACCAGCTTCCATTAATAATACCAATGACCACAAGGCTAAGTTCACATCACATGTGCAAGAAAATATGACAATGCAAGACAATCTATCCTTGCATGAAAACCATCCTTCACCTTCAGATTTTAACCCAGATCATTCCTTGACATGATAGACCCCTGATAGCTAATAGTTGTGCATGTACTTGTCGTATTTGGAGGGAATCAAAACTCCCACCACTTGTCCTTGCCTTACCTCCCACTCAAAACAGTGACGACCTGACCATTTGAAAAGCCACATAATGGCTGAGTCATACCCCTGCAAAAGCCTTCGCCAGCGTGGAGGTGCACGTGCCCAACCACCCACATAAAAAAAAAGCTACAAATTATTTATTAAACATAAACGTTATTATTTATTAGAATGTGTTAAAGAAAAATTATGTTCTATTATTTTTTGTTAACAAACTAAAAGTATGTGTGTTCTAATTTAATGCAAATGGTTGATGTTCATGTTATGTTTTTCTATATATAAGTTCCTATGATTTCAAGTTAATCTTTATAAAACTTAAAATCAAATACTTACAAAACATAGATATAAGAGTAAACAACTACTACTTTTATATTAAACATAGATATTATTATTGGAACGTGTTAAGGAACAAATTATACAATTGCAAGTGAATTTATTATTTTAAAAAAAAAATTACATCACATTATGAAATTAAATAAAAAATATCCTTAATGATGAAAAATATGTCCCCAAGGGGTTGGGGCCCTAGCTCTGGCATAAATCTTTCACAGAGGTTGGTCACTTTAGGTCTCCCCCACCCCCCATGGTGGTTTCGGCCGCTTCAGTACCGGGTAACTAAAACTGCTTTATAGGGATCTAATACCCCTTAGCTCTAAAATAAATAAAAATATACTCAAACAAGATAACTTTCAACTTATTTTATATATATTATTATTTAATATATGTATGCTAGTTGTATGTGCCATATCATGATGACTTGATATGCAATGATTGCATCTTCATGTTATTTTCTCTTTTGATATCTTACTTTTTTCAATATGTATGTTTTTTTATGATGCACATATGTTGAAAAAAAAACCATAACTAGGATGAGATTGATGGTGTTTACACATGCACATGCTTTGATATGTTTATTTTAATTGCATGTAGATGATGCCAAATCAAAGATTAATTCATTTTCTGTGTGTTTGATGCTTCATGTCTTCCAATGCAATATGTTTTTAGATATTTATATTTCCTTATATCATTGTTTCTAGGCTAGGTTGTGCTCATCCTCTAGTGACTATGCCTTGGAATTTATTGGTGTAATATTATACCTTACCTAGGATTGTATTTTATCCTAAGTGCAACATTGCACATACTTAAATTAAGTTTCATTAGAATAATATAATTATTTAATTTATCCTCACCTAGGTAACTAATAATGACATGTACATCTTGATTTGAGGTCATCAAGTGTCATAACTACCTCATCGTCCTTGATTAACGGTCTCTTTCATCAAGGGTCACCTTGTCTTTGTTGATCAAGTTAACTCACATCATGATAATGAGTGATTGATAGTTAACACCTGACCTATTAAACATGTGTCATCCTAAATCATACATCTAAGAGACCTATATATTTATACTCTACACTATCTATTGTTGTTCCATCATATTGAGTATATAATATCTTTATTTTATTTCCTAATTTTATGACTAGCTCATAAACATTATGCTCTATATAGATTTATTATGTTTATCACAAATTTTAACATAGTATTAGAGCCACTATGTCCTACGGTTAGATAGTTTATGGGTTTTGACAATAAAAATATATGAGTTTCTAAAACATCTAGTGAATGGTGGAGCTATTATGAGCTCACCATTATGTCCAAAACAACCAAACCAAATAGGATGCACTATTATTTCATCTAATTTGGACAACTAAAAGCTAGGTGTAGGTTGCTAGGGTTTTGCACCTATTGTTATAGATCACTATTGTAAGATTCGTCTAAACAAGAAACATACCTTGCAATTATGTCTAAGACGTATCACTCTACTAAGATTGACTATAAAATCATGAGGGTAGTTTTGTTCTCTTGCCCTGCAAATAGTTAGAAATGAAATCATATAAAAAAAATTGTTTGTGATTTTCATAATTTAAAAAATAATAAAATTTTCTTATAAAATTTATAGTTAGTTGAGGTAAACGAGTCCTTTTCATGCATCGTAATACCAATTTATCCTCATCTATCATAAGTCTCTATGTAGTCCAA
This sequence comes from Sequoia sempervirens, assembly GCA_007258455.2. Lineage (NCBI taxonomy): Eukaryota > Viridiplantae > Streptophyta > Pinopsida > Cupressales > Cupressaceae > Sequoia > Sequoia sempervirens. The sequence goes on along the minus strand of VDFB02162451.1, from coordinate 23,604 downwards.
ACACCTTTTAGAAAACTAACCATCCGATAACCAGTTTCAAATCTCATGCTACTCTTACCGAAGGTAGTACCTTATTGGCATAACATCCCCCTTATATCCTCCTATAGGTAGCATCCTCTAGAGAGTGTCGTAGGTGGTCGTAGTGACAGAAGGTTACGTTCCCGAGTAACTACAATATCTGGTAGGTACCTCATGCCATTGACATCCATCCACCTGCTCTACGTACTTGAAAGCCTCCCATTAAAGATCTCTCGTGTAGACTCATTGTGTAACCTGTGATTGCATGAACATGATGTAGTACAGTTGAGATATTTAAGTCATTCATTGGGTGAAGATCTACATACAAACACTAGGTAGGTGGCCCTTTACTAAAGCCAAGGCATTAGTTACTATCAAATCAAATTGAACCTTTCTTAGGTATATCAAGTGCCATATTAATAAATAAAGCTAGAAGTTTTTTAAGATATATCGGATTGGATTAGATACAAGGTATGGCGTCTTATGATTTGTTTATCGTTTCAATATATGCTATAGATTAGCTCCTACATGATAATATGACATCATAATGGTGTGGGTCTATTAGTATATACTTTTTAGATGTTAGAATATTCTTTACAATTGTTTTTACAAGGAAACATATATATATATATATATTTTTACTGTGGGTATCAAAATTTTAACTCTTTATTGATACCAGCAACCTCTTTCTAAGTTCTATGCATTTATTTCAATTGTACAATTCATTTCTCTCATATTTCTTACAATTTTTATTTGACTCTCTTTGTTTCACTCAAATGGCTAATATACTTGTAAATGTACTACTTACTAGTAATCACACCTTGGTGTGCAATGGGTATGTCGAAGAGGTGGAAAAAGTTTGGTCTTTTTTGCATCCATTTGTACAATGCATGAGGTCAATTGGTAGGTTGATTGGCAAATGATGTTTTTTGTGAAACAAAGTTCTCACCGAAGAAGTGATAACTTCAAAGCAATTATGCATCTATTTAAAAGGATCCAAACACGATGAAACAAAATTCATAACAGCTATGCATCCACTTAGAAGGATCCATGCATGATTATATTAAAACCTTTGAATCAAGAAGTTGATAAGGCTCCATTACCAAGAGGCTCATGGTATGCTTGCAATAGGGAAAGAGGGAGATAAGAGGAAGAGATAGGGATAAAAAGCAAGAGAGATATAGGGGGGAAGAGTGTGAGAGAGAGAGAGTGATAAGGAGGTAGAGATAGGGGATAGAGATAGAGAGGAATATATATATATAGAGAGAGAGAGAAAAGATACACAGAGATAGAGGCAGAGGAGGCAAAAGATAATTAGTTATAGAGGTCCAAGAAGAGGGAGAGAAAGAGAGGGAGATATAGAAAGAGATAGAGATAGAAGGAAATAATGAGATATAGAGGTCTAGAAAGAGGGAGAGGGAGAGAGAGAGGGAGGAAGATAGATGGATAGATAGAGAGAGGAAGACATGTTTAAAAAAATAATGATAAATACTAAACTTTTAAATGAATAAATAAATAAATAAAAATATTTTTTATATATTTATTAGAATTGAAATATTAATAAAATATACAAACCTAAAAATATGAGTAATATTACAAACGATATTAACATTAATTGAAGGATAAACTCAATATTAACAAATAAAAAAATATTATCAAATTGAATGTAGATATAGTTAAATTCTTCAATAAATTAAATTTAAAAAATTAAAGCCATACTTCTAATAAAATATTAAAAATAAAAAATAGACTATATTAAATTTGATAAAGCTAAAATTTTAACTTTATATATTAAAAATTTAACTAAAGCCAAACTTAAAAAGTTAAAAATAAAATTAAACCTATTAAAAAGGTAAAAAGATTTTATAAATAAGATTAGGTTTTAAATATTTTTTTTAGGCTAGTGGGTAGTATTTATGATCTTGTCCTTTATATTTATTAAAATAATATTTATTTAATTTTAAAATAATATAAAGATGTAATAAAAAAAAATAGATATAAATGATTTGATAGATAGATAGGTAATAAATAATAGATTATATATTTATAACTTTTTAACATATTATTTTTGTTTTTAAAATTTAAAAATTAAATTTGTAAATAATGTAAAGATGTAATAAAAAAATTAAATACAAAAGACTTGATAAATAATAAATATAAGGTATAAATAATTAATTATATATTTAAAACTTTATAACTATTATTTTTGTTTTTTAAGATTTTAAAAATTAAATTTGTAAATAATGTAAAGTTGTAATAAAATAAATTAAATACAAGTGACTTGATGGATAGAAATACCACATAATAAATAATAAATGTAATGTATAAATAATTAATTATATATTTAGAATTTTTAAAATATTATTATTTTTAACATATACTATTATTCAAATTAAAATATCATATATAATAATAAATAAATATATTTAATTTAAATTAAAAAATCAAGTCTAAAATTTAATTTGAACTTTAGTGGATGGTATAATACCTCTATCTCTAAAAAAAAGTAAAATTGTTAAATTTCTTATAGTTTAATTTAAATAATAGTATATATTAAAAATATATTAATTTTATTAAATTTTTTTTATTTAATAATATATAATATATAATAATAAATTTAAGATATATATTATATAATTAAATAACAAAAATAAATATTAAACATTATTATATGTAATTTTTATTTAATAAATATAATAAAATAATTGTATATTATGATTGTTATTTTATAATATATAACATTAATATTTTGAAGCTTTTTTGTATTAATAATCGATTATCAACAATTTAAATCATTACAACATTTACATTTAAAATATCAAGGTAGCTTCTATCCCATAATGCTACTGAACAAAATAGTACAAGAGTGAAGGTTGACTACAGGAAAGGTATTACATTTTATATCTATAGTAGATACCAATCACCCAAAATGATAAGCATGATCACCAAAATCTAAAAAAGGATAATATGGGAGAACTAATTCTAGCCATTATTGCCTTCTGACTCATGTTCCTTGGATCTATCTGCATCTACAACCTCTTGGTGTTCCACCTCCTATGCCACCCTCTGTCTTTTTGCCCTTGCACCAACATTGTTGACTTTTGTCTAGAATTCGTTTAGGGCCCTTAGGAAGGAATCGACCTCTTTCTGATTGTGGTGGTGTGTGTGCCCACACCTCATTTCTTCCTTGTTGATAACCATTGCTCCTTCCCTAATTAACCTCCAAAATTTTGTCATTGAGATCTCCAAATGTATATTGACCTGCAAGATCATGTTAATGAATGTAAGTCTTTTGGGAAGACTCAGTAAGCAATCTCCTTGTTCCCTTATACTTAGATCATCATTCCTAGATTTCTAGATATGCCATATTATTCCTGTTGATCAGCAATCCCATAAATCCTTGTAGTCCTTTTTTTATTTTCAAGTCATTGAAAATCACTTTATTGCAAATAAGCCTGTCATCTTTGTCCCAAATTTTAACTTCACTAGACAAAACATTTTCTAGATTTTTGTTGCATACATGTAGTAAAAAAAAATATGCTTGATAGACTCAGGAGTTCTACAAATGCTACAAATATCCACATCATTAATATTAGTTTTGAAAGGAACCTTATGAAGAGTAATCAACCATCTAAAATACGCCTTATTGGGTTCTTTCACATTGTGCCATATTTCACTAAAAACTTTATGCCAATGATTAACATAGAGAGAAACATTTGAACAATCATTCAGATGGTCAGTAATAGAAATTCCATCAGTAAGAGCTTTATAAATGGTTTTAGCTTTAATATCAGGTAGGGCAGAGCTATCTTTGTAGATATGGTCTATGGAAAGATCAAGTTCCTTATTCATATCATAGGGAAAGCAAGAACTTTTACAAGCTTCTTGAATGGTATTGTAGGTTCTTAGGCTAGACTTAGGTAGGGCGAACTCAGAAACAAGGGTGTTCTAGCTTTTGATTTGGCCATTATAGAGAAGGTCTTTGAAGGCAGCAATGCCTTTTTGAGCCCACTTCTTGGCAGAGCACCCTTGAAGTAGTGCTAGAGGCTTGGATTTGTGCTCTAAATTCCACCACATGGAGCTAAAGGTTTGGCATTAAGTATTATTAATCAAAGAGATCTTAGCATTATTTAACAGTGCATTATGCTTAACAGATTCCCAAGCCTTCTAAAGACTTTTGAATACCAGGGAGCTCGCGGAAATCATAGGATGTTTGCTAATGAGAATGTCACTGATAAGGATCAGTTTCCAGGATTTAGCTTGCCTTGGGGTAGAGAGCACAATATTATTTCTTACAAGAACCTTCCAAGGTTAATTGCCTACCAAGGCCTTTTCAATCCACTTTGCAGCTAGGGCCATACCATATAGCCTTAAATCCTTTAGCCCAATGCCACCTTGCAATTTTTTAATGCAACACCATTCCCATTTGACCAAATGCTTCTTCCTTTTCCCCCTCCCATCAAACCAAAGAAATTTTCTAATCCTTTTCTAAATTTCTTTGACTTGGTAGTTGTTGAAGAACCACACAAAAGAAAAATATATGTTGTAGGAGGAGAGGATTTTTTGGAAAACTTGAATCGTGCTAGCCAAGGACAGATACTATTTATTCCACCCTTCAATTTTCTTTTCAATTTTGGCCCTGATCCAAAGCCACATTTCTTTTATATTCGAATTGACAACAAATAGAATGTCGAGGTATCTAACTTGTTTGTTAGGTTCACCCCATTGGAAGCCATATTCCTTATTCCACTCTAGAGGGGAGTCCTGCCAACCAAGTATAATTGATTTGGCATTTGAAATTTTTGCTCCCAAAGCTAAACAAAATAGGTCTAGTTTTTACATTAGGGAGAACATATTGCATTCCTCAAGCTCCAGGAAGATGGTTGTATCATCATCAAACTGTATGTTTAATACCTCATTTTGATCTGCAAGACTTATGCCTTGAACCTTCAGTGAGATAGTATGTTCCAATCTAACAAACAGAGTTGATGCTAGAGGGCACCCTTGTCTGATTGATCTTTCTAGTCTAAACTCTTCCGAGAGGGAACTATTTACATCTACTTGGACAACTGCATATTTTAAGAGGGTAAAAACCATCTTGTAGAAATCTCTAGGGAATCCAAAGGCTTCCATAGTTGTTCGTAGGAAGATCCATTCAACCCTATCATAGGCCTTTTCAAAATCCAAAAGAAGCATAGCTTCCTTCTGGTTGGAGTGCCTAGCCCACTCCATAGCTTCCCAACTTGTTATTAGGTTTTCCAGAATGTATCTCCCCTTAATGAATCCTATCTGGGTGTTGTTGATGAATTTTGTAAGGATATTGACAAGCCTTAGGGAAATTATCTTGGCAAGAATCTTGTAAGAGACATTTAAAAGACTGATAAGTCTCCATTTTTTTATCAAATTTTTATCTCCACCTTTAGGAATAAGCTTAATGATGCCTTTGTTAATATTTTCCCCCAAGGATCCATTCTGCAGCGCTTCTTGGTAGACTTGTAGCAGGTCACCATTGATCTAGTCTGAGAAGGTTTTGTAGAACTCAACCGAAAAACCATCACACTCGAGGGACATACCATTTCCCATTAACAATATGGAATTTTTAATTTCCCTCTCAGTAATGGCTGCAACATGCCCAGAAGTATCCTCCTTGGAAATCTTTTGTGGTATATTACTTTTAAGGTAGCTCCTTGCATTTTGATTGCTTTCCCTAGATCTTTCAGAGGAGAATAGTCTTTTAAAATAGTTTTAAAATTTTCGTAGCATGTCCTCTTGTGAGATATAGGTCTTACCTTCTTCACAAATTTTCTCAATTTGTTCTTTGAATATTTTCTCTTTCAAGTATCTAAATAATAACTTGGACCCTTTATCACCACACTTTAGCCAATTAAGCTTATCTCTTATTTTGATACCTTGGATCTTATATGCCTAAAGCTTTCTTAACTTTTTTTTGGTAGTTATGAGCTCCTCACATAGCACTTCATCATTTGGGGCTGCCTGGAGCCTATCTTCTGGCATGACAAGTTTGTCATGCAGCTCTAGTTCCTCTTTCCTACTTTCAAGTGCCTTTTTCTTTCCAATCGTCTAGAAGATCTTGGCCCAACTACTAACATTCTATTCCCACCTTTCAACAACACTAGCATCTTTTAGCAACCATTTATTAATCTCCCTCAGGGTGAAGATGACATCCCAACAATCACAGTCTTTTAAAAGGTGAGTGTTGAGAATAAAGCTGGCATACTTCACCACTCCATTAGGTCTACACTGAATGGTGTTGATGGCTACTTTTATGGGATGGTGATCTGAAATAGTTTGGGGTGCACACATAATTCAACTCCCTCATTGTTAGGAGTAAAATTAAAAAAATATTTGTTGGCATATAGTCTATCCAGTCTACAGTAAATTCTTTTTCCCCCTTTTTGAGAGTTTTACCACGTGAACCAAACACCTTTGCATTCTTTTTTACCACCTTCCATTGGATCAAACAAGTTCAATTTTTCTTTCATTTTTTGTTAGTAAAGCTTCTCACTATCTTTCCAACCCATGTCTAGACCACCTTCCTTGTCTTCAAGGTGTTCTACCATGTTAAAGCCCCCCCATTATCCAGGGGACATCAAGTAGGTTTGCTAACCATTGCCACAAACTAGTCATGTCTTTGTACTCATTTGGAGCATAGATTGAACAAATGTCAACTTTTTTGTCTCCTTTTTCCAGAATGATCCAAACCACCCTATTGCAGGGGGATGTGCCCATATTGGATACATATTGAGACCACTTGCTGGAGAGGAGAATGGTTGCACCTCCCCTCCCCCTCTCATGGAGGGTGGAGAAGTGGAAGGACTCTTTCTAGATGAACTTAAGATTGGTGTCCAAAGTGAAACTGGTGGCTTTCGTTTCTTGGAGGAGAACATCTTTCTACTTCTCCAAGTTGAGGAACCTTTTAACAATATTTTTTCTATCAGGGGTTTCTAGACCCCTGACATTCCAAGAGATACAGTTAAAATTCATCATCAGTGTTCATGGGGGTGTCCTCTAGATCACTCTTGAAGTGATCAAAGCATTTTTGAAGTTTTTCTTCAATTTCAATCTTTTTGGAGATGGGTAATTGTAACACTGTGCATTTTTCCTTTCTTTTGCTCAAGGAAAGTTGTACTTTACCCCACCCCTAGCAAGGGGTTTATTGGATTTCCTGGGTCTACCGAGACCCGCTTTGATCCTAGGAGTTTGCTTGGACCATTTATCAATGATATTCTCATTAGCAAGCTAACCTCCATTTCTAGAGGGTTTCCCGAGGCCCTTCAAGTTAGGCATAGAGGCCTTTTCAACCAAATTGGAGGGGGAACAGAGGGTAAGGGCATAATGATACTCTCATGAAATATAATATATATAATATAGTTAACATATATTATATGCTATTTTTTTGATATAATAAATATAATACAATAATTATAAATATTACATATGATATTTTATATTATATAAATTAATATTATAATTTTTAATTTCAATTAGGATAAATTTAGATATATTTTTTTGCATAAATTTGTGCAATACATGAGGTCGATTGGTAGGCCATTTAGAAAATGACGTTGTTTGTGCAACATAGATCTCAAAGGAGAAGTGATAGCTTCAAATCAACTATACATCCATTTACAGGGAGATGGAGAGGAGAGGTATAGATAGATATATATGATGATGATGATGGCAACAATGATGCCTAACATCCTTTAAACATGCCTAACACTATAAGACTCAATTATAAATATTTAGTAGATAATAATTCTTCTTAATTTACTAGAAAATTAAAATAAAATCTTTGAAAGGCCTAAATCAAGTACTTACAAAATATTTGAGATTTCTCAATAAATTATAATTTAGGTTGGTTGAAGCTAAATACTTCTTGGCCATAGGGAAAATTATTTCCAAGCCTCACAAATAGGCCCCCTATTTAGATGGATATCTTGTTCAAATCACATGGATTTCTAAAATATGTTGGTTGTAATGCTCTGAACAACACATGACAAAGAGTGTAAAGTTGGGCCTGGAAAAAGCACTAAAATACTGAAAATCCTCACTAATGTTCTTATAGACACCTAAATTTGGACACTTAATTTATCCAAATTATCCCCTTTCGTCTAAGCATCCCCTTATGCATTAATTAAGTAATATCACTATTATTTAATTAATATCCTCTAAAGTTCTTCTAATCCCTAAGGTATCTAGTTGAATAATTAAATACCTTCCCCCTTTCATCAAATGAATTAAATAAATATGACATTTATTTAATTTTCATATGTCACATCCTCCATCATTTTTATCTAATCCTAATCCATCTTCTAATTTCATCATTAGTGATGTGCACACCTAACCCTCCTCTAATCCTTCATTAACTAGCTTAATCAACCTCTCAAGGAATTTTTAATTCCTTTTATCCTTCCAAGGAATATTAAATTTCTTTTTTCTTCCCCATGTGATATTTGACTTGTCACATCAAGTCACATGTGAATTCTTCCATAATCTCCCACTTGCCTCTAATATGTCATTAATTTGTCTAATCAAGTACTTGCACAGCCTTAATCACTTAATTAGGTCAACCTAATCTCCATGTCATGTGTCCTAAGTCAACCATATTAAATGTTTTTTCTTTTGGAGAAGGCACTCCATTCCCCATGTGAATTTTTAATTCACATTTAATCCCCCAATGCATTTCAAAGAATTTTAAATTCTTTCTCTCATTCCCATGTGGATATTTGAGGAATTTTTAATTCCTCACATGTCCTCTCACCCACATGGGGACAAAGACCTCCTTTATGAGGAGATCTTGTCCAATCCCAAGGTACTATGTACTACCTCCATGTCATGTACTCTCCTTCCAATTCATGTACACATCATCATTTTCAAGCCACTTCACATGCCACATGTCAAGATGTGAGGGCTTGTGAGTTCTCAACTCACCATAGCCCTACATCTTGGCCTTGTTGGTTTAATCCAAACCATCCATTTCTCTAGAGAATTCAAAATTCTCTATAAATGCCCCCTCTTTTCTCTCATTTTGGGAGGAGATCATTGTGCTAGCCAAACTCTTGCAAAATTTTCTCTTGAGCCATACTTAGCCAAATACTTGCATTTGCATCCACTTTCACCCATTTTTCCATCCGTCTCACAATCCACACTTGCATCTTTTGCCATCAAAGGAGCATACAACATTGAAGATCGAAGGGCCAACCCAAGGAGAACTCAACAAGGTAAAAGGTTCCATTTTATTTTGTTAAGTTAAGCATTTTCCCAATCTTGAGGTGTAGGGTGTTTATAGTTGTTGTTTGCACTCTTTTGTTTGGTGCTCCTTTTCTAACAAGTATTTTCCCCATTCACGAGTTCTATTACTGAAATCGAGTCATGTAATCCCATCACTACAAATTGCCTTAAACCATCTCTAACTTATTTTTAATCTCAACCTTAATGGACACACAAAAGTTATTTTCAATACTTATATCAAATGGAGAAAGCCCAAAACAAAGAAATTTTATTTTCACATCTTTGTTGCTTAGAAAAATCAAACTTCTGATATAGAAAAAACATGATTTTATTAATTTTCAATTCAATTCTCAATTCTAATCAAACAACATACAATAAATTCATCTGCATTCAAACTGTACATATTTATTCAACAACTATGAAATGAGTTTTGGAGGATTCAATTAAATTTGTCGACTTTGAATATTTTTCATTGATAATTTGGCTCTCGACTTAGCTTGAGCATAACCAAGCCTAAATTTGATGGTCTATTTGACCTTTTTTTCAATTTTAGACCGTATATTACAGCTTTAAAATTTATTAGACCGTATAATTTGACATGTTATACTTTTATTAAACCGGCAAAATATAATATATATCATTTTATAATTTTATTATAAAAAGATAAATTAATTTAAATAGAATATAACTTTTTTGAATATTTTCTAATATGAATTTAGAAACTTTTGACATTTTTATAATAGTTATCATTTTTTTTATATTAATATATGTGATTTATAATATTATTATAAAAATATATATTAATTTAGAATCTTTTCAAAATAGAATATAATTATTTTTAACTTTTAGAATATATTTAACAAGATTTGTTTTTAATATGAACTTAGAAACTTTTGTTAATTGATAATTATAATAGTAGATTTTTATATTTATTACTAATAATTATCACTGTTTTCTAATTTTTCAAGATATTGCATTTATAAAAGATTTTATATAAAAATTCATAAATTAAACTTTTTTTGACAGACATTTAAATGACCAAACCGTCATAAAATTTTCATATGATAGGTAGGGGTGACCGTCAAATTCGAGGGCGAGCATAACAAAACTAAACTAAATCCTAAAGAGCATTTTATTTTTCTAAGTCCTATCTAGAATAATTTAAGTGGAGATGCTTATTTCATATATAGTCACTATCCACTTTTAGCACTTGTACAACTCATTTCAAAATCTTATCTACAATAATTTAAGTACAGATGCTTATTTTGAATATATAGTCACTTCCCACTTCTCTCTTGTACAACTCATCTTTGCTTAACCCTTTTGGAAACCATTAAAGACAAGTTGCATTCATTAAGGGAATATCAAAAGAATATTCATCTCATTCATCTTCCAGCTATTAGTACCTTCCATTATCCAAATGCAGGGAACGAGATATAATAAATACTAAAACATAGCAAATCTAGCATAAGAGTCCATTGCTAGCCCATGAACTTCTTCAGAATAACAATAAAGTTTGTACTAAAGGCCACATCACTATTTTCTTTGCATTTTATGGTTGAATGATAATCCTTGTTGAAAGATAGAATAGATAGAAGTCTACCAATATTTATGACATGCCATCCACAACTGCACAAAATATCTCCCACTAGAAATGCTTTAAATAACACCCTGAGATGTTAAGGTTTAGAATCATACATGAAGGAAAGTAGATAAATTTCAGAGTGTTCTTTCCATCCTCAAATATGCTTGGAAATAATCACATCCTTCCTTCCATATAACTAATTCTTCCCCAAATTATAATTTTGGACAAATAAAATTCAAGGTCAAACCAATACAAATACATAAATTAAATGATCCTTCCAACACAAATTATAAGACAGCAACTTAGTCATGGCCTACAAGATCGCTTTTACCTCTTTAACTTTTATTGTGTCAAAGTCTTAAAGACATTGATTTCCACAATCCATGACGTTCTGATTTCTGGAATTGACTATGTTGAGTTTTTATCATGTTGTTTATATGACAATAGAATCCATGTACACAATTTTTTTTGTTAATTTAATATTTGTAAATGATCTTTGAGAGCTAACGAATTGAATAAAAATTACTCCAATAAAAACAAACACAAGTGAATTTTTTAAATATGTAGAATGGTAGACCAATATATCTATTATACGAAATATAATTTACTATTTGTTTTGTTCAGTTAAGTGTAGATTCTTTATTGCCCAAACAAAAGAGGGTGAACATAAATAGGTTGCTACACTATCTACAAGAATAAAACAAGAAAATAACATAAACAAATATTCCAACTAGGCCACCCAAAAGAAGGAAACAACTAAAACTGACCCACAAAAACTTCAGACACAAACCAAATTAAGATCCTGGTTCAGACACAAAACTGGGATCAATTTTAAATCCAAGTTCCAAGGAGGAGCATTGTTTAGCTCTTTCAACACTAAAGTTTGTTTTCTCAAATTTTACTCAAAGTCTTCCACAATGGAAGCCCACGTGTGCATAGCACATCAACCAAAACTGACTTAGGTAATGAAATTCAAAGTTGTTTCATTAAGTATGTTAAAAGCATTTCTCAGAAAACAACCAGAAATAACATCGCTAAAAGGGGGTTCCAGGCGTGAGTCTTTTGGATTCCATCTCATTTTATAGCCTACAAGCGCATAGTAAAGGAAAAGAAAACCAAAGAAGCCACGAATGTATTGCCGGATAGTGCTCAATGACATAAAAAGAAAGGAGGCATGAGTGCAATCATGCTGGCTATAAGTTCCTATATGTCAAACTTTTGACCAGCCAATGGCAACTGCCACTCTCCCCTCCATTCATTACAAAGCATGGCATTTTTTTAACTAGGGTAGAGGGGTTCATAGTGAAGCGGGGTCTAATAGTGGGGATAGAAGTAGTCTTTAGTGGGTCCCATAGTGAAGCACCTTAATACCCAATTGTAAAACACCTTTTATCCATAAAGTACACAAACTGACAAATCATGTGATGCCACATCAGCACACCAATAATACATGACTTAGTGCACCACTATTGGTCTCACTTTTTTTTTTGGGTCTTTTTTGGATACCTAAACAAAAAGCATGTTGATGTGGCCCTAAAATGAAATATAGAAGCACGCGAGTTTTCAAATAAACTATCATACAAAATTGGGAGTGCTTTGAAGTTTCCACATAAAATTTTGAGAAACACAAAATTAGAATGCTCTACTATAAGCCCCTCTCCCCTAATGCATAGGAGGTTGAAAGTTTGGTTCTACACAAATATTTGAAGGGACACAGTGCGTGGGGAAAAGGGTGGAAAGCAAGGGTGCTGATCTCTACTGCAAATAGGTGATGCTCAATGCCGCCATTTGCAAGGAAGTCTGCACTATAATTGCACTCCTCAAATCAATGCTTAAAAAGAAATGCACTTGAAGTGAAGAGCAATCATGAAAGCTTCCTCCAAGATGCTACTAAGCTCTCAATCCTGTACTACTATGTTGTTCATACCTTAGATGATCGAAATTGAATCACCTTCAACCTCCCAATTGTTGAACAATAGAACCAAGTTACCTTCAATTATTTAGTTGTGTGCTTGCTGTGCACCCATTTATACTTGGTTTTATTTGGACACTCGAATTCAAGCATTAGTTTTCTTAGGCAGTTGCAGTTGTAACTGTAATTACATTAGAGTTTATATCTGTTTGCATTTATCTTTCTGCAGTCAATTTCATCCGCAGACCTCTATTTAGAGAGGCTTATGTAACCGATAAACATATGAAGTTGGAGATCAAAAATATCTGAGTTGTATTGCTGTTGCAATTCAATCTGCTCTATTTTACTCTGTTTTTCTGTGTTTTGTTGTTTCTTTAAATTCTTCAAGAATGGCCTATCCTTCAATGAGATATCTAAGGAAAACTGAAATTCAAACTTCGATATAGTAGTTGCATTTGTATCTGAAATGAATGCACATAAAAGAGTCCTTTTGAGCATGGAGGATAACAAAGACGAAGCTAGTAGGACACAGTAGTTATAGGTCGACAATTAACCTATCAGCGGAGAAGCAATCTGTAAACAAAGACTAAAATATTCCAGATATGAGGAAAATCTTGGATGGACTACTGATAATGCAGAAGGCAACATGACACACAGCAATTTTATAGATAACCTAAAGACGAAAATCACAGGATTTGAGTAATCCTCATAAAAGCTTCTCTTCCATCTCTTAGTAGGGGATAGAAATAGAAGCTTCATTAGTATAATTCTATGAAAAAGGAGGTCGCTATGTATCTATTGCAACTTAATGGTTATACTGAGGTGAATTTTCAGATTTTTAGTCTTGATATAAGAATAGTCGTGGAGATTCTTATTGGTTTTCTGGCATTTGTCTTTTTCTAGTTCTTTATAATAGCTATGGTTTCAAGCAGCTTTTGCTGCAGAGGATCATGATGTGTGTTGGTGTGGCATATGAGTCAGCGGGTACTTATTTGGGAAGTGTAGTTAAAGTTGGAGTAACAGACACAATTCTCTATTGTGGACTGCAGTTCTAATTCTTCTGAAGCTAAAAGTAGATTATTGGAGAGAAACTCGGATATATTAACCATTGACAACTTTGGTATTGAATATATTTCCCCATGATGTGTTTAGGTTAAGATCCAATTAGAATTTGTTTGAGATGTGTGTGTTGTTATGGGATGTGTAAGCAACTCCCATGTTTAGCTGTTGGATGATCTGAAAATCTGTCTGTTATAAAAACGAAGCCCATACAAAATCTTTTGAAAACCAGTTATCATATACTCATCTTTGCACAAATGCCCGTAGACTTGATGCAGCATTGTAAGTTATTCTTAACTTGCCAAAGCATTTTCTCCATTCATTGGACCCACCTTCTAGTTGCCATTTTCTGTGCATCATTATCCTTTTGTCCACGTGAAAAGTATTTCCCTCCTTCACACTAAGACAGAGAGCTCTCCCATCCAAACTAAAATATACATAACGTGTGTCCATAAAGATATTCATTATTTAGGACAGGTATCTGAAAGCATTACTAGTTCGTAAAATTTGGCAACTAAAATTTATATATATATATAAATGCAGCAGAGTATTTTTTTATGTAGAACTGTCTTCTCTGCACAGACCGTGAATAGATGTTAAGAACACAAGGATTGAAAAACAAGTATGTTAATAAAGACATTTTGCAATAGGATTTTTTTTTTTAGCCTAGTCGCTTCTCATGCAGATAATGAATGGATGTTAAAACTAGAAAGGTTTTAAAACAAATGGGTCGTGGTATCACCTCTACAGATTAGAGAAGAGATGTTTCCAATGCATTTCATATTTAAACACTCTTCTGAAATTAGAAAACAGATATTCGCATATTATATTCAAGAAAAATAAACCCAAAACATAAAATGTTTGCAGGAGCTGAGAAAAATGTGTAAATTGAGAAAAAAAAGAATTAAAGCACACCATTAGTCATAGTGATAATATTCATTATTTAGTACAGGTATCTGAAAGCATCACTAGTTCATAAATATCAAACACTTCTAGAAAACTTGGCAACTAAAATTTATATATATATATATATATATAATGCAACAAAGTATTTTTTTACATAGGCCTGCAGTCTTCTTTGCACAGACCACGAATAGATATTAAGAACACAAGGATTGAAAAGCAAGTATATAAAGACATTTTGCAATAGGATATTTTTTTTAGCCTAGCTGCTCCTCCTCGTGCAAATAATGAATGGATGTTAATACTAGAAAGGTTTTAAAACAAATGGGTCATGGAATCACCTCTACAAATTAGAGAAGAGATGTTTCCAATGCATTTCATATTTAAACACTCTTTTGAAATTAGAAAATAGATATTCGCATATTATATTCAAGAAAAATAAACCCGAAACATAAAATGTTTGCAGACAATGAGAAAAATGTGTAAATTGAGAAAAAAAAAAGGATTAAAGCACACCATTAGTCATAGTGATAATATTCATTATTTAGTACAGTTATCTGAAAGCATCACTAGTTCATAAATATCAAACACTTCTAGAAAACTTGGCAACTAAAATTTATATATATATATATATATATATAATGCAACAAAGTATTTTTTTACATAGGCCTGCAGTCTTCTTTGCACAGACCACGAATAGATATTAAGAACACAAGGATTGAAAAGCAAGTATATAAAGACATTTTGCAATAGGATATTTTTTTTAGCCTAGCTGCTCCTCCTCGTGCAAATAATGAATGGATGTTAATACTAGAAAGGTTTTAAAACAAATGGGTCATGGAATCACCTCTACAAATTAGAGAAGAGATGTTTCCAATGCATTTCATATTTAAACACTCTTTTGAAATTAGAAAATAGATATTCGCATATTATATTCAAGAAAAATAAACCCGAAACATAAAATGTTTGCAAGAGCTGAGAAAAATGTGTAAATTGAAAAAAAAAGGATTAAAGCACACCATTAGTCATAGTGATAATATTCATTATTTAGTACAGGTATCTGAAAGCATTACTAGTTCATAAATATCAAACACTTCTAGAAAATTTGGCAACTAAAAATTCTCTCTCTCTCTCTCTCTCTCTATATATATATATATATATATGCAACAGAGTATTTTTTTACGTAGGCCTGTCTTCTCTGCACAGACCATGAATAGATGTTAAGAACACAAGGATTGAAAAACAAGTATGTTAATAAAGACATTTTGCAATAGGAATTTTTTTTTAGCCTAGCTGCTCCTCCTCGTGCAAATAATGAATGGATGTTAATACTAGAAAGGTTTTAAAACAAATGGGTCATGGAATCACCTCTACAAATTAGAGAAGAGATGTTTCCAATGCATTTCATATTTAAACACTCTTTTGAAATTAGAAAATAGATATTCGCATATTATATTCAAGAAAAATAAACCCGAAACATAAAATGTTTGCAAGAGCTGAGAAAAATGTGTAAATTGAAAAAAAAAGGATTAAAGCACACCATTAGTCATAGTGATAATATTCATTATTTAGTACAGGTATCTGAAAGCATTACTAGTTCATAAATATCAAACACTTCTAGAAAATTTGGCAACTAAAAATTCTCTCTCTCTCTCTCTCTCTCTATATATATATATATATATATGCAACAGAGTATTTTTTTACGTAGGCCTGTCTTCTCTGCACAGACCATGAATAGATGTTAAGAACACAAGGATTGAAAAACAAGTATGTTAATAAAGACATTTTGCAATAGGAATTTTTTTGTTTAGCCTAGCCACTCCTCGTGCAGATATTGAATGGATGTTAAAACTAGAAAGGTTTTAAAACAAATGGGTCGTGAAATCGCCTCTACAGATTAGAGAAGAGATGTTTCCAATGCATTTCATATTTAAACACTCTTTTGAAATTAGAAAACAAATATTCGCATATTATATTCCAAAAAAATAAACTCGAAACATAAAATGTTTGCAAGAGCTGAGAAACATGTGTAAATTGAGAAAAAAAAAGGATTAAAGCACACCATTAGAAAACTTGGCAACTAAAAATTCTATATACATATATATATAAAAATGCAACATGGATTGGGCCAGGGGAAATCTTTCGGTTCTAGAAATTCTCTTTGCCTTCCAGGCTTCTCCAGCTGAGTTGTGGCAAGTTGTCCTCTACAAGATTGAGCAAAAGCTAACCTATTGGATTACCAAGCCTCTTTCTCTAGCAGGGAAATTCCAAGTGTGTTCTAAGATTTTGGCGGCTACACATTTCTATTACTCCTCTTGTTGGGCTCCTTCAAAAGTTGCTTATGCCAAGCTTGAAAAGTTGCTTCGGGACTTTCTTTGGGCCTTTGCGGAGTCCCACAGAGGGTTTCACTGTGTTGCTTAGGAGTTTTGTTGCCTTCCCAAAGACTCTGGAGGACTTGGTCTGCTCTCCACTCAACGACAAGGGATTGCCTTGTGTGTGAAATGGATAATTAGAGCCCTTACTGGAGATGAAGCCTATAAAATTCTCCTTGGGCATTGCATTCAATCCGACTTTCCTGTTCACAGACCCACCTAGAAGGGGATTGGCTTTCAAACCCTTTTGGTCATGAAGGAACTAGTTCAAATTGTGGAAACTTTCGTGGCCAAGAGCATCTGGAGAGCTTGGGAGGTGGTTAAGCCCTAGCTCTATTGGGCCAGCTTTGGTTTCCATGATGGGATTTCACTCAATCAATAGAATGTTTGGTGGTTGCCTCTCTTTGCTAGTAATGGTCAGTCGTTGGCCAAGTCACCTTGGCTTAAGGCGCTAAGGTTCCACAAGAAAGACATTCAAACTTTGCAGTATGTGTTTCACATACCCGCACATCATGTCGTGGGAAGATTTTTGTGCCCTTTACAGGCTTCAAAACTAGGACCATGATACTTATGATGGTCTGGTGAATGTTATTCCTGCAGATATGCTTCATAAGGTGGGAATTCATGGGTCTAAGCCTTGGTGGAAGGACTGGAAGTGGTACCCAGACAGTGCCCCTTTTAGGAATTACAAGCCTAGGCTTGGTTATATTGTCTTTCATCACACTTTCCAATGATTGAAAGTATGAACCTTCTTCAATCCCCTGCTCATGTTTGGCGAAAAAATATTCTTTGCCACTTGGTTTGCAAGTGTTGAGCTGAAACTTGCCCACTTTACTTGGTATATTCTTTTCCAAGGCTTTCCTATGGGGTATTGGCTTGTTCACTTGGGGGACCAAGACCCTCGATGCCCTTTTTGTGGGCAAGTTGAGTCTTTTAAGTATCTCTTCTGGTTTTATAAGTATCTCTTCTGGTTTTATACCAGAGCTCAACAATTTTGGAATTAGATTCATGACTTCTTTCAGCCTTTCAGACCGGAGACCTTCTCCTGGCATATGGTTTTGCTGAGAGACTCACCTAGACTTCCTGCTAAATATACCCAACTTTGGAAAACTTTCAGGGTGGAAATCCTCTTCAATATCTAGAAAGATAGAAATGCATGTATATTTGCTAACACACAAAATGGATACAAACATGTTTTTGTATTCTAAAAGCCATTATTTTCTCTAATGTGCTCTTGCATATTCAAGTTCAAGCCAAAATTTGCACTCTAGGTGTCTTTAGCTTTGTAGGTGCTTTTGATCATGCCTCATGTATCATGGCTCAGCTCCTTTGCCCACTTCCTCTCTCTTGACTAGTCACCCTCTTGAGGCCAAGAGGGAGTTGCTCCTTGCTCTCACCCCTCTCTAGCCTCCTCTTCGACGCTAATTCCCACCCCTCCTTGTAGTACCTCCTCCATTTTGCTCTTGATTGAATGTTGTTCCCGACTATGTATGTTTTATTTTTGTTA
The DNA here is from genome assembly GCA_007258455.2 of Sequoia sempervirens. Taxonomy (NCBI): domain Eukaryota; kingdom Viridiplantae; phylum Streptophyta; class Pinopsida; order Cupressales; family Cupressaceae; genus Sequoia; species Sequoia sempervirens. The sequence continues at coordinate 4,996 of VDFB02162451.1, read as the reverse complement.
GCACCTTGACTGTGTACTAGTTTCTATTTGATTGTAACTGTTGAGCGATGTGTATGGAATATTTTGATGTAATAATATTTTACTTTGAGGATATCATTATGACATGTGATGAATTAGCATAGTCGATATTTAACTAATCATGATTATGCTTTATTATATTAGTGATGTTAGACTCGTCAGATAAGAAGTCTGTATTGGTGAAGGAGATGGGATTGTATCACTCGCTTGCGAGTGCCCTACGATTCTGAGATTTTTCCCTTCATGGTGTGCTTTAATATATCTGATATATGCATGCTCGACATATTCTTTGTTCATAGGTTGACAGGTACAAGACATCGACTCCACCTGGTTTCACAGGTTTGAGCGTGTCCATTGACCAATGGTAAATGATTGGGAGATGGTAGTTAGGTTTTTCATGCCAAGTCGACACCCTAGTCATAGTTGTCGGGCCGGTTTAGTGGTTTTGGATTTGGTCTATCCATCTTCAAGTTAAATGACGATTTAACATATCTAGTTTCAATATTGAAATGTTATGTATTTTATTGATTAATTTAATTTAATTAATAAAATAATCTAATCTTGGATTAGATTTAATTATTGATTAATTAAGTTAATATTGGTAAATTAAGACATGGATAAATAGATTTTAATTTGAAAATGGAAATCTGTTTCAAAATGCTTTTTGAAAATTGCAAAGCAAAATAATTTATTTTCAAAAATTTTAAATGATTTTTATAAAAAGAATTTTTAAATGCATAAGATTTTCATTTTTTTGGAAATAATAATTTTAATTTTTAAATTAAAAAAAAGAGGAACATTCCTAAATATTTAATATATTTTATTTGAGATATTTCTTTTGAATTTTTAATTCAAAAACAAATATTTAATATATTTTATTTGAGATATTTATTTTGAATTTTTAATTCAAAAACAAATATTTAATATATTTTATTGAGATATTTATTTTGAATTTTTAATTCAAAAATGAAATATCTTCTAATTTTAAAATATTTAATATGAGATAATATTTTGAATTTTTAATTCAAAAAATGAAATATCTCTAAATTGCATTATAATAATATATATGAGATATTATTTTTAAGAATTTAAAATTTGGGGGAAAACTCTATTTTAACAAATTGAATTTCATAATTTGATAGATTGCAAAATTGGAGGATTGCTATTTTGGTGAAAAGTTTTGGATTTGGTGAAGGCTGATTTGGGAATTTTGAAGAACATGATTTTGGGTGGAACCACCATTGCTAGAAATCTTTCAAGCTTAGGAGAAAAACACTGTGTTTTCTTCATTTTGTTGTTAATTTCCCTTGTAGAAAATAATCTTCAATTTCTTATGTTGTTTGAAAATTTTCCAAATGTTAATTAGATGGCAGTTAAAACCATGAAGAAAAAAATGAATTCAAAACTTGTAAATTGCTATTGAATTAGGAAAGAAAAATCTACAAAAGAATCTTCATTTCAAACTGTTATCTCTAAACTTTGTTATATCTAAATTTAATTATGTTTTGCAAAAAAAATTTCTACAATACTGCATGTAATTTGATTATGAATGAAATTTGAGCATATATATATATATATATATATATATACACATACTAGCATATTTAGAAATATATATATATAGTGTGTTTTTTTTAAAACTCTAAAATGAAAATATATTTTTTTCAATAAAAAAAAAAGATCTACACAAATTTGTTTTAAAATATATAATCGGTCTTTTATTTTTTACTGATTAAATTTAATATATATATATATATATATATATATAATTTTGCTTGGCCCATAGAAAGCAAACAAGGTCAAGCAAATTTCATTTAATGCTTTGGTCTTTCTTTTATTATTATTATTTTTTTATAATATATATTATATATTATATTATAATATATATTATATTTAATATATAATATAATATATATTATATATATATAAATATAATATATTATATTTATTATATATAGTATATATTTCATTTTATTATATATAATATATATTTTGTTTATTTTTTTTTTAAATTATTTATTTAAAATTAAAAATATATATAATGTGTATATTATATTTTTATTTTTAAATAAATGGGAATTAAGTTATTTAAATAGATTAATTATTTAATTAAATAGATTAATTAAATAATTAGATTTATATTTTGAAATGATATATTTATACATTTAATGCGTATAATTATATGTATTTATTATAGGTATATTTTTTAATAGTAGATGTTAAATTTAATATTTCAGTATAATTAAAATAGTGATTGTTCTATTTTAATTAAATGATTTTATCGAGTTGTTTTGAATATGTAGTATAAACTGAGAAACTTAGAGCAAAAGATTGGTGTATCTGATTGGATAAACACATGTAACAAAATTTGAGATTGACTGGATTTAGGAAATCCTAATATGAGCTTATTTAAATGTCGAAGTGCTTATGATGTTGATTAGTTCTTTCTAGTTGTTGGAAAAAAATGAGTAAATGTTTTGAAGTCTTCCAGATAGGGGTTCGTTTATTGGTTTGGGTTGTTATTCTGATAGTCAACCTTTGGTACCTTGGGTAGTGCGTCTAATGTAATCTGATTTATACCCGATTAATGTGAACGAGATGCATAGACTTGGTGTCTAGTTTAGGAGTCATTCTCCTTCGATCGCACATGTGTACCCTTGAGTGTGGAATTGTTCCACGTGTTGTCTTAGAAGAGTGGCTTGCAATGAGGGTCGACACACAAAGTGGTGTTAGGATAACTTTTAGCAAGTTAGTTAATTAAGTGATAACTAAACAAACTCTTAGAAGCTTAGGTTGCATCAAACACTAAACAAGATTAATTGTGCCTCACTCATAGACCCAAGAGCTTGAGAGACTAGGGATGAGATGAGAAGGCCTAGAATGGCAAGGTCATCTATCTTGTCTTCACGAGAGGTATTTGATTTTGCATGAGTGATCATGGGTGTCAGGATTCAGTAGAGGCCACCAAGGAAATCCATAGTGGGGGCCGGAGTCTAGGAAGATTCTGAGAGGATATCCTTTGACGAACTATGTGATGACACTCTTTCTAAGTCAACAGTTTGTATTTGGATATGTAAGTTTGGTCTATGTGACATTCTCAATCTATGTTATGTCTGGAAGCAATGTGACTTATGTCAGTGATGTGAGAGTCGTACTTGAGTTGTCTCAGATGGGCCGCTCACCATGGGATTAAGGTGTCGTATGCTGGACTGCAGGTTCAGAGATATATATATAATAAAATATAATAGCATATTATATATATTATATTTATTATATATAATATATTATATATATATATATATTTACATATAAATATAATATATTATTTTTATAATATATATTATATTATATACATGGTCACTTGCTAATGCTTGGAAAGGAGGCATGCCGATAGAACTCTGAAATCCATTATTGTATGTAAACTCTACCAAATAGAGATAATCTTCCCATCGTGTCTATTGGTCCATTACATACATACGTAACATGTCCTCAAGGATCTAATTGACCCTCTTAGTTTGTCCATTTGTCTCTAGGTGGTAAGCTGAACTAAAGTTCAACTATGTCTCCATTGCATGCTGTAATGAAGTCCAAAGAGCTGAGGTGAACACTGGATCCTTGTCAGAAATAATCTGACGTGGAATGCCATGTAACCTAACTATGTCCTCCATGAACACTCTGGCTACAGATGATGTAGCATAAGAAGAGCAAATAGGTGAGAAGTGTGCCACCTTCGTCAACCTATCAATTGTTACCATAATTGCATCATGTCGTCGCGAAGAGTTGGGTAAACCAACAATGAAATCCAATGAGATAATATCCCACTTCCACTCTGGTACTAAATGTGGTTGCAAAAGTCCTATGTATGTTGGTGTTCGGCCTTCACCCACTAACAACTGACATAGATCTACATACATCTTCTTCATCCCAAGATGGGCTAAATAAGGTGCATGATGTGCTTCAATCATGACCAAGTTGCGAAGATCACCTGATGAAGGAACATATATGCGTCCCATGTGTCTCAATACCTCATCTGAATCCAGAGAATAACCTGAATATCTGCCCTCAAGAGGTCTTTCTATTTTAATTTTTGTCTTAACCTCTTGATACCAACTATCTGCTGGAAGGGCATAAATAATCTGACTCCGCAAATCCACAACAAGAGTCAACTTAGATATCTCATGCCTCCTCCTACTAAGTGCATCTACTACAACATTCTCTTTTCCTTGGATATACTTCACCTCGAAGTCATATTCACAGAGAAACTCCATCCAATGCCTTTGCCTAGCGTTAAGGTTGGGCTGCATGAAAATATATTGAAGACTTTTGTGATCACTATGCAACTCAAACCTATGGCCAAGAAGAAAATGTCTCCATCTCGTCAATGCATGAACTACTGCTGCTAACTCAAGATCATGTGTAGGATAATTTTGTTCATGGTCTTTGAGTTTCCATGACTCATACGCTATAACACGACCCTCCTGCATCAATACAATACCTAATCCTTCCAAGGACGCATCTGTACAAACTACGAAGTCCCCAATCGGATATGGTATTGCAAGTATTGGTGCACTGGTCAGTTTCCCCTTAAGATCTTGAAATGCTGCTTCACATTTTTCTGACCATTCAAATCTATTTCCTTTCCTCTAAAGGGAGGTGATAGGAAAGCCTATCTTCAAAAAGCCCTACACAAATCGCCTATAATAACCTGCTAGCCCCATAAAGCTACGTATTTCTGCCACATTCGTGGGTGCAGGACAATCTGAAATTGCTTGGATCTTTGCAGGATCCACTAAAATACCTTCTCCTGAGATCACATGACCTAGGTATTGGACCTTAGTCTTGAAGAATTCACACTTTGACAAGTTAATGAAGTTGGATTATCCTGCAAACATCGTAAAACTTGGCCATAAATGTTCTCATGCTCTTTCCACCGCCCTAGAATATATCAGTAAAAATGTCATCAAGGAAACACAAGGAC
>VDFB02162450.1:0-29786 GCA_007258455.2 Sequoia sempervirens | reverse complement strand
ATATACGTATTGTAGATTTTAGGCGTTCTTGTGGAAATTAGTAATATAGTCAATTAATTTTTCGCTAGAATATTTTTTTCGGCTGTTTATAGTCACAAGGCGCTGCAATTTATTTTAATATATTTACCAACAGAGCAAATATTTTTGAGAAATTGTAAGGACTCCTGGATGCATGCAAATTTATTTAGTTTAACTTCCTTTACATGATTAATCAATTGATTTTTTGGTTTCTTTCCTATGTGCAGGTTTGCTCTACAGAAATGGGCCAAAGATACGTACAGAATTTGGCCATTTCAGTCTCCAATTCCACGTGTGTATAATAATTCTGTTTGCAATAAAATGATCAACCAGTTGATTTTTGGGTTTCTTTTGTGGTTTATTTACAAACAGAGCATATATCTTTTAGAATTATTAAGGACTCCTGGGTGCATGCAAATTTATTTAGTTTAACTTCCTTTACATGATTAATCAATTGATTTTTGGATATTTTTCCTATGTGCAGGTTTGATCTACAGAAATGGGCCAAGATACATAGAGAATTCGGTCATTTCAGTCTTCAATTCCACTTGGGTATAATAATTCTGTTTGCGATAAAATGATCAACAGTTGATTTTTGGGTTTCTTTTGTGGTTTCTTTTTCTAATCACTCTTGCTTGCAGGTTTGATCTGCAGATGAGGGCCAAGGAATAAAGAGATTCCATTCATTTTAGTCTGCTATTCCACGTGGATTTTATAATTATGTTTGCAATATGGGTATGTACTCAAATTTCTGGATCATTCTTCTCTTCTTAATATTGAGGAGAGCTATTTTTTCTAGATTAACTGTGTAAATCGATTTACATCAATGTTTTGAATCACACTTCTTAATATTTTCAAATTATTATTATTTGTTGTTTCCAACGTTTTCTCCATGCATACTTTTATAAATTCTCTTTTCTTTTTATCTTTTTTATTTTTTGGGTCAACCTTGAGTTTACTTGTAACTGGCATTGTCACCGATTTGTATCCATTCAATTTCAATACCCAGTATGTTTTACCCAATTCGATCTATCCATTAAATTTCAATACCTGTACCTGGTTTGTAGTACCCAATTTGTTGTAACCTGTATCCATTCAATTTCAATCAGTGTGTTGCATCTAATTTGTGTATCCATTCAATTTCAATACCTGCATCTAGCCTATTGTGTATATGGTCTTTATTCACATTTTATACATTATTATGTAGATATGGTATTTACTAGTTTCAATACGTTATTATGCCCCTGTTTCATCCATTGAGATATGCTGGGTGCTTTAATTGTTCAATTTTAATGCGTTACCATGATTCCAGGGTTTATGTCTCTGACTCATTCATGAGGATGTGTTGTCCCAGTATTTATCCAATTTTAACACATTATCATGTCGTCTGGAATTTAAACTTGGCCGCCTTCTTTAAAAGTTCTGATTGAATACATTAAAATGTTTCCTTAGGTTAAAGCTTTTGTCTCTTCTTTGAAAGTCTATTTACTTGTACCACTTGAACTCATATTATTTGATTTATCTCTGATGAGCTTTTATTGTTTAGTATTTGAAGTATTTTATTCACTCCTTAATTTCAGTTGTGGGTTCTTTCTCTTTTTCCCTTTAAAAGTTTTGAGGGTCACAAGAGGAACTGTTTATTCTTCACTTTTATACTCAGAGAGCAGAATTCTTTGCATTCTTATTTAAACACTATATACAAATCAAACTTATACATAGAACCGAACTTATTGGATAATGACTCTTTCCTTGTAGCTAAATGAATTAAAAAATATACCAATGCTAAGAATTGTTTACTGCTGTCACACAAGTTTAAATTTTTAATAGTCATTTTCCTAATTTATATTTGTAACCACGGTGCCACAGTTTTGAAAATCCAAACCAAGACTAGTCCGTTACATGTTATTCAACTCATCATACCTATGTTTTCTATGTTATTGAACTTATAATACTTATGTTTCTATGTTATTGGACTTGAAGTCTTTCTGTGACCTATCTTATTTGTATTAACGTTTTACATTTTTCCATGTAACAATATAAAGATAATTCCAACTTATAGTAGGAGGTCAACTGATTATTGCTAAAGTTCTCGCAAATCAAAATTTTGAGGCATATCAGTTGCTGGATTTTTTTGTCTAAGGAAAGAACCAAAACTGTTCTCAATTTATAAGACTACTGCCCTATTGATCATGACATCACTTACCATGAATCCCACAGTCCACCAGTCTATTTGACTGTGACTGTCAACTCATTCATTTTGCCACTGTGCTGTTCTTCTTGTATTCCTGTCTTTAGGCATGAAACTTTGCAACCTCTTTATGCTGACTGTCCCTCTGTCCTATCTTTCATGTCTTCATTGTCGGAGAGTCATGACTGTCCCTATCCTTGCTACCCATGAGCACTGTCACTGAAGACCACTGTCGTCTATCATACTTCATAGGGACTGTCCTAACCTTTCCACAGTCCTTTTGCATTTAATGACTATCATTGAAATGACAGTCCCTTCAATGAACTTGAGGAATGTCCCTTTGTCCTTCTATCTTTCATGTCTTCATTTTACTTGGCCCTTATGTTGTCTTCCTCTTTAATCTTACTATGGATGGGCAATCAACCTTTGCATGCGTTGTAATTTCACCAATAGAACCATTTTCCCAATCATTAGTAGTAACAGAGGACATCTCATGGATAGGTGGCATAAACTCTCATTTAGCTTTCTTTCTCCTATTCTGTCACACAGTCCAAATGCTTTCTTAACACTCCAAATACTGTATTCTCCTTTGGATTACCCTTGACTGTCATACGTTCATATGAATCTGCCTTGGCATTGTCCACTCTCAGTCTCCATGGTACAGTATCCTACCTCACAATGTCCTTGTAAAACCCTGATTGACATCCTTTCGAGCATCATTTTTTTTGTAGATTCAAAGGACTGCATGCACTTTTCCATGGTTATTAGATGTTGTTGCTGATTTGCAGAAACTTTAACAGTCTTATGCAAGAATTCAAGCTCCAAAGTTAACTGTTATTGAGTTAAGGTTTCTCATACCCCAAAACCTCTTCTATTGAATGTACATGACAAATACTTCTAGGTACTTCTTCAAGGTTCTTGCTCACACAACCCCTATGGTAACAGATCTGTCCCCTGCCCCTTTTTTCCTCTTTTACATCTTGTCACGTCTTTGTTTCTTTGTTATTTATGTCTGACAGATTTGACACTGAAAATGTTTATCTTCATTGAACCTATGACTAGCACTTCATTCTAATTCTTGAGTCCAACAGTATCCAAATCATCATTTCTCTAACAGTAATCATTGAGGAATTGCTTCCAACCTGTTGTAGTAGCACACCATGAACCCTTAGCTATTGTAAATACTATAACAGTTGGAATCCTGATTTTTGTATAATCACCAAAGGTAAGAACAGACCTTTTAACAGAGGCAGATAGGTTGAGAATAGTTGTAAATTTACAGAGAGAAACCACTAATTCATTCACCACATCCTTTAGATGGTGGCAAACTGAAGTTTTAGCCACTACAAGAAAGCCATCCGCACATACATGGATAACATCTTGATCCTCTGTATGGTGAAAAAGCAGTGATATGGCAACAATGATTGGATCTGATATAATGGAAAACATATCATGATCAACGAAAAACCTAGAATCCACTCCCCATAACTCTTTGATTGAATTCTTTGGCTCATGATGATGAACTGTTCCAATAAACGAGCTTCTTGTCCTTGGAAACCTTCTATACCATCCTCTACAGGTTTGCAACGTTCTTATTACCATAGTAACTCATCATGTTCTGAGAACTATCTTGACTTATAAACATTCATTTTCTACCCATATGACTGTAACATCTGTCGATACAGGCATCTATACCATTGACTAGGGTTTCTTAGGTAGGATTTAGGCAAAGGTTTAAGAATAAGTTACCAGATTCACCTCTGGAACCCCTGGTTCGGGTCCTGGTTCGCTCCTGGTTTGGTTCCTGATTTGATTCGCCTGTGGGTTCGACCAAGATCCTTCATTTTTGGGTCTGATTCGCCCAGGCAGAACCCAAGCGAACCAAGACAGAACCCGCGTGCCTAGGCGTCCAAAAAGTGTTTTTTTGATCATTTTTTTTAATGTTTTATGGAGTTTTACTTTGACCCATGCCAACTACCTCATTCTTATTCATTTGTTTGCAAACAATCATTTTCATTCCAAGAGGCTGAGCTTTCATTTTTGCTTGTTGGATTGAAAATGGACTGTGACACAACTTTCTTTTTTCAAAAATTGTTCTGCATCATTGAATTGAGAATTTTCAATTTATCACACATTTGTAGAGAACTAGAGGAATCCTACAAACTAAAACACATTACACTTCTGTTCTCACTGACTTGATGTACTCTCCAACATCTCTCTTCTTTCATGTGGAGAGTTAGAACTGCTTGGCCATGCCTTTGCATCATTAGGGAGGTTTTGCTCTTTTTGACAATGTGAAAAGCATGGCTGCATACAGATTAGGCAAAAGACCTTTCCTTTTAGATTAGCAATGCATGAAGATTCAAAAAGTATCCTTGATATTACAAAAAGATATGTGTTTATACACTTCAATTGTGCAGTCACCCTTTGGTTCTTTCAAAGAAAAATCTGCCTATGCCACTGTTACACTGCACAGGTAAACTAGATTTTGTATTGTGGAGCTATATTAAGCTACCACTCTCAAGACCAATGTAACAATGATACAAAATAGTGTTTGAGACTGCAAGAAGACATCAAAATGGCTAGTGTAGTAAACAAATTCTTATGATTTTTGAAGAATGCTGATAAGTCTACTTAGTTGGCTTCTTTTTTCAAAATCATACAAATTGAACCCTAGCATCAATAGACTCTGTATATCAAGCTACCACAATTCAAGTTTCAACGATGAATATTTATCATGCATGTTTTAAATGACATTCAAGTTTATGACCTGGTTTTGTTGTTTATATGATGTTATGTGATATTCTAATCCTAATTCATGCTTCTAGGCTGCATATATATATATATATAATTATATAATTTTTACATGTTTTTTTGTAATTTTATAGACTGTCTTAGCTTGGGAAAGTGTAAGTTCTCATCTCAATAGTTGAAATCCTAGGAGAACTACATGCAACTTCGATCTTGTTTTGAAGCAGGTATATAGGAAATTGTTCGATGATGGATGCTCTTGTGACGCAAGTTCATAGGGGAGGGTTTAGGAAATAACTCTAGGGTTTAGGTTTGATCCTAAACTTGTTCGACCTTCCTTTTTAAGTATGCTTCAGCTTGAGGCTAAAATGTGCATTAGATGGCTATGAATGAGTTAAGGAACCTGATAACTTGTATCTAATAAATAATGTGCTTCCAAATAATTTGTTTTCAAATAACAATTTGAATAAAGTAGATGAATTTGATTCCTTTTAAGTTGGTATTGTTTATGTATAGGTGTTGAGGAGAGGCCAACTCATGTGGATTCAATGTGTTAAATATGTGTCAGTGATTTGACCTCAAGACATATAGAATTTTGTGTATAGGTTCATGGATCACTTGATTGTGACATATATCTAGGGCCAATTGACTAGTATTGTGAACCTCTATAATGTGTGGATTATGTGTTTTGGCTATAAGATGACCCCACAAGTCAGAACAAAGTTAGATACAAGAATGGTTAGTTGGCTATTACCATTACCATGGAGGTGACAGATGCCTAGATCTATTTGGTGTATCTTGTCTTTTTTGATATCTTAGAGGGGTATCCTTGCAACCGGTTGGGCTTCTCTTAAGCTTTCGTTACTAGGCGAGACTAATCCCCTCTGGGCTGCATGATTTACCAACACCTGCCCCACAACATGCATGGCTGGGTGAGTCGAGGTTTGAACTTGTGTCGATCGTTTGTGTCTTTCAACGGCTCAACCATCCAATCTACACCTCGAGGGCCTATCTAGCGTATCTTTAAGATTAGTTGGCTTTCACCAATAGCATGGAGGTGACGATGCTAGGAACTATCCATGTTATGATACAAAAGCAATTAGTTGGTTGTCACTAATGTTGTGCAAGCGATGGATGCTTGGAGCCATCCATCATATCTTAGGGTATAGTCGAATTTCACTATTAGCATGGAGGTGGTTGATGCTAGGAGCTACCCATGTTGTGAAGGGGTTGGTTGACATATCACCAAGGCCACGTGGTGTTACATGTCTAGTACTACCCACTTCCAGGGTGGATAGACTTGTTTTTGGTGGCCTAGGGGCGATAGATGTTAGAATCCATTGACTCAATGGTTCTACAAGCTATGGGAATCTTATTAATGGCCTTATGCAATGTGTTTTTTTAAATTTACTTCTTATTCGGTGATGATCGCAAGTAGTGTGGGATGATTTCCCATCATCACAACTGGTGTAGAGGATTCGTGAAGAGGATGGGACCCATGTTGTAGTATGATAACACTGATATTCTTTTTTTCTAGCTAGGACACACTAAAAGGGTAGGTGGTAGTGATCAGGTAATGGGAATATGCATGTAGTTGTCACATCCACTTCTTATTGCTAGTTGCTCACTATGTGTTAGTTAGTGATGGCCTTAGGTATTGTGCACATTGTTATACTTATGCTCTTGCTAGTAATGGCATCAAGTAGTATGGGATGGTTGATTGTCATCATAGATGGTGGTGGATTGGCAAAAGGATGGGACCCACAGTGTAGTATGGGATGCATTGACATTATTTTTCTAGATAGGATTTACTTTTGGGCTTATGTGACCATGAACCAAGTAGTGGGTTGATGCATGTAGTGGATTGCATCCACTTCCATTTTATCAGTTATCTTAATGTGAACATGTGATGTTAAGTTATTCATAGGCTAATTGAGAGTTTTCCCCTTTGGTTTGTATTCTGGTTTATCCTTGAAATTCTTCCTTTGGGGTGAAGGTGTAGGCTAAGTAGTCTCAAGATCAAGCACCAATTGGATAACATCCTGTAGGGTACTAGGCTTGAAAGCTTTTACCAAACCTCTCAAATTATGATGCAACCCTTTTGTGAACAACATTACTACCCTCTTCTTTGATATGTTTGGAGCCATAACAACCATCTTTTTAAACTTGTTGATATAACTATCAACATCCCCATGCTATCTAATCATAGCCAAATCCCTGAAGTACATCTCCACATCCTTCCTATCAAATCTAGCAATTAATTTGCTTCTAAATTCATCATAGGACTGAATTAATGCATGGTTTTGTGTCACCAAACCATGATGCCACCAATCATCATTTTCTTGTATAGGCTTGATAGTCAAGAATGTGTCCAACTTTTGTATCCAAGCACGTGCTATGGTTTTTCCGCTACCATCAAAGTTAGGAAGAATGAGTTTAATTAAGACATGCTGATACTCCCTATGCAAGCCTCTAGGTCTCTGCTCATGTTGTGTCCTTGTATCCTTATGTTGATTCATATACTAGTTCAAGGTTATTTCGTTTCTAGTGGCATGTGGAAGGTTTAAGACATGCTGATACTCCCTATGCAAGCCTCTAGGTCTCTGCTCATGTTGTGTCCTTGTATCCTTATGTTGATTCATATACTAGTTCAAGGTTATTTCGTTTCTAGTGGCATGTGGAAGGGTGTGATACTCATTGTAAACTGCCATTACCTCATCCACCAATGGTTTTTCCTCTTCAGTGGAACCTCTTCTTCCTTCTCCCTAGGTGTGAGTGTAGGCTGGAAAGGTCTCCGTGACCCACTAGTACTAGCACCTCATGGGTTATCATTTCCTACAATTCTTCCTTCATCTATAGCATTCCTATTCACCCTTAGAGAATTCATGTCCTAAGACATCTGACCAATGGTTGTGATTAATTGTTGTTGGGTTTGCATAAATTGTTGCATCGTATGCTCTTTCCCTTGGCTAAATCATTTAATATATTCTTCACACTGTCATGTCCTCTTCCTTCAATCGTATCTCGAGGACTCTCGCTACCTGAGCCACTCATTGTTTCAATCTCTGCTATAGCTGTAAGTGGCTACCTTGCTGCAAGTGTATCTTTTTCCAAATATGGACCTGCAAACTGAATTTGCGTTCTTCTTTGATATCTTTTGTAATATCTTCTAGCTTTGTCACTAGTGCTCATTGACCCTTCAGGTTGGCAAGAATGTGGCTCTAATACCACTGTAATATAATTAACTAAGATGAACCAATTTTTTTTAATGGTTTTCCCATGTTTGACAAAGCAGACATTTTGTCAAACGTTTAACTCTGCCTACAGTTTTGAGTTTGTTTCTAGTTGAGTTTCAATATTTGATTATTGTTCACAATGTATTCATCACATAAACTACTCACTATTTTAATGACCCAAAATATAGATATATATTGCCAATACAAGATGAAGAATTGAAGGAACAACAACAAAATGACATTTAACTCAAATATTTACATTTCGGATTTTATATCAGTAGTATTATGAATAAATAACAAATTTCTACGACTCTAACCTGTGACCCCAAATGGAAGACTATATTAAAATTTGTGCATGTCCAATTTGTACCAAAGTGCGTCTTTTATAGTACGGCTACTACTCCTTGATCTTTAGCACTTGCTCATTCATACGACCAATTGTTTGCTGAGTGGTGACTAAGGTTTTAGCGGATGAGGAAGAATCATATCGCCCATTCCTGCTGACTCCCCTTAAGGCAAGCTCATGTCCTCTTGGAGAATGATGCATGGATGAAAATATTAATGGATTGACTTCCCCAAAATACACACCGCTCCCTAAAGTGTTCACACCAAATTTAACATAGATTGCTTGGCCACAGGGACTCAATCTTTTGTCGCTAGAGTCCAAATTCTGACATAGATTGCTTGGCCACATATGCCATGGAAGACTCCAAGTGAGACAAGACAGTCTGAAGATTAAGGCTGCGAGTCCATAAAATGACGCGGCTAATAAATTGAACGATCGTGGTAAATCTGAAGCTATCGGGCTCAAGAATTATTAATATATTGCTTCTCCTTTTTGCTTCTTGACCTACCACGTGAGCTAGGTGATATCTCCCTTCCTTACTACGACAATCATAGGAAAATTATGGCTCCTTCAAACTCACGTTGGGATTCTACAAAATACTCCAGACTCTTTAGCATTAAATATCTCCACCCTCCAAACTAGTAATAAATGATATTAACAAATTCTCACTCAGTCTTGGAATGTTATGGTAGAATGATTCAATTGTTGTTATGGAATATTATTTTATTTATACCAATATCTCTGCAACTGCGAATAAACCGTGAAATTTGTCTCTGCAAGAGACTTCACAAATTTCCCACAAACGATCAACTATCCATTTAAACTCTGTGTGAATCTTGAGTTAAATCCGCCTATAAGAGGATTTAGGTTTTCGTCCTCCAGGTCCCAAAATCCAAGCTCTCCAAAATTCCCAATTCTTCAAGATAATAGCTCAAATGATACAATGAATTCCTTTTTGCCACCTTTTATAGTCCACCACCTTTTTAATATTTAATTATTAAATAATTTTCCAACGTAAAGTAACTTTATTTAATATTTGAGCATATTATAAAATAAAGTCAATTTAATGTTTTATCAATTAATTAAATATAAACGTCCTCAAATATTATTTTAGGACATTTTAATATTTAATTAATTAAATTATCTCAATGGTGACTAATCGAGAATAAAGACATTATAAAAAAGGAGTGATCGCTCGAGCCTTAAAGACCAAAAGTATCTCTAGAAGTACTACTGCAAGGTGATTTCAAGGATCAATTGAGCATCATGATTTCTTTGTTGAATAGAGTAACTAGGCATTAGAGGCAAGGACATTTGGAAATGGGATGTTTGATATCATTAGCAACATTTGTGAAGGAAATATATTCCTTTATTTGGGGCAATTGATTAGTGGCAGCATTAATTGGCAATTTTGTATTTTATTTAAAATTTACAGCTTTCATATGGTCTACTACTTGTCATATAGTTTGGTGTTGTCAATTTTTCTTTTTAGGTTGAACAATATAAGAGAAGAGAGGCTTTTAATAGACAATGCCCATAGTTGGAGTATTGGGAAGGTATTAATTTGTTACCAATTTGATCTTGACAACCTCTGGAGTGTTATCCATATCACAAGAGGCTTTCAACTTTTTCTTCCTTCCTTATCTCCATTGCTAGCTTCCATAGCATTTGTATCTAATATAAATTGATGTTTTTTAACTTGAAAGTGTCATCTTTTCTTGTGACTAATTTCAAGGATTTGTACTTTTTCCCTTGTTTGTTCTAGTAGTTTGTTTGGCCAATTTATATTCCAAAAATTTCTTGGCCCTATCTATGATCACCTTATTCAATATTTTAGCTAATTTATTTATAGTCCAATTAATAGGAGGCAATGGTTGTTGATCAATTTGGTCTATGATATGAAGTGTGGTGATAAAATATTTTCTTCTAAATCAGCCAAATATTTAGGCACATTTTTTGTTGTGTAGGAGGCTGATTGGTGTAATGCATACAACTCTATTTCCTTCTTTTGACCTTGTACTTATTAGTACAATTTGTCTGATAGTCTTCTTTGTCACAAATGGGTATGTAGAGGGCCAAGCCTCTCAAACATATAGCCTTTAGTGTCATAGACACCAAAACTATCTTAAAACTTATAAGTTTAAATTAGAAATTTCCACACCCATATTTTTTAGCATCTAATGTCCAAGAACATTTATATGAATAAAATTAATCAAGGAATTGTACACGTCTTATGTCAACCTCTAAAGATGAAATGTACCTTTTCCAAGTGCCAATAATACTGATTGAAAACAATTAAATCAACATGTCTAGAAGTATGTAAACATAAGGTATTGGATAAACTAATCTTCCCACTCTAAGGTAACCATCCTAGCATACTCTATAATTTTGAGATGGCTCTAGTTCCTCAAAATCCTTACTATGGCCATTACAAAAGAATCAATATTAAGAATATAAAGAAGACTTCGATGATGATAATAATAATAATAATAATAATAATAATAATAATAATAATACAACTCTATTTCCTCCTTTTGGCTTTGAAGGAAAATGTTGCAGAAGATAAAGCAAAGTTGGTTGGAGAATCCTTTGGTTGCTCCAAGAGATCCTTTGAAAAATTTGCTAAGTATGCAATTAAAGTTTCAACCGGTTGTATTGCCTAATTATTGCAACTTCCTATGCAATAGGGGCATGTAGACATGGACAAATCTCTCCACTTCACAAGCTTCAATTGCGTGATGCGTTTCATGCTTCTACATAGAAAGAAATTTTTGAGACACATCAAAAGAGTGCAGAGATGATTGATGAAGCAGTAAAGATTCTACAGGAGAGCATACCTGAAGTAAGTATTGATAATTCTCTATTCGGTATGCAAAATGTAAAGTTTTTACTTGATTCCTTCAAAGAGTATTCTAGTGGATTAAAGGAGAACTTGGAGAAGGAGATGGACAAAAAGGTAAATGAGAAGAGATTATTGGACAGGATTGAGAAGTGTGCCTCCACACACAACAAATTTCAAGATAATCTCAAGAGTGTACAGGATTGTTTGGCGGAAGATAAAATATTATTTCAATTCTGCATGAAATGGCCAAGTTGTACAAAGACCATAAAAGATGAGATGGACTCAATTGAGTCCCAAAGAGATAAAGCCTCCGGTGCTTATGAACTAACACAAGATTTGGATGGAAGCACAAGGTTTGCTATAGAAAATTTACATGAGCAGTTCTTCCAACAACAAGTTCAAAAGGAGAAGGTTACAATGCAGTTTGGTCATCTTAAGGATTTGGTGAATTCCAATTCATGCTTATCTCCAGTGCCCTGATGAGTGCAGATAAAGCTTCTAAGTGAAATCCGACACCCTCCACTCCAGATGATGTTGAAGAACTTTTGATGGAATTTGAGTCTTAGAGCAGAATGCTTGGCGTAGCCAAGAAGAGTTGGGAAGAAGGGAAGCAGGAATGACAAAAATATAGTTGAGGAGCTCTTGGAGGAAGGAAAGGAAAAAATTAATGCAATAATGGTTGTTTATGACACTCCTGAATCTGTTGAGAATAGGAGGAAGGACATAATACAAAACCTAGAGAAAAAGAAAGTATGTAATTCTACGAGCCTGTGTCATACGTTTTTCAAGATCATTCATCCTCTTTTCATTATACATTTTTTTATTTTTTAGGGGGAGGAGGCTTTTGTTTTGGTAACCCAGATGGAGCTCTCCCGCACTTTTGTTCCAGAATAGGTGGAAGGCTGTTCTTATCCCTTCTATGGATATTATAATCTTGGTGAGACCAGCGTAGAGTTCTTTTTTTTGCATAATCCCCGCATACGCAAATATAGACTCGTTTTCCACCCACCGCTTCATGTTTATACTCATTGCAAGCCTGAACAAACAATTTGACATAAATAAAATAATATACCTTGATGACAAAAAAAATGTAATCCACTATAGCTAGGGAATTTAAATCGAAAGAAAAAAGGATTAGAAAACACCTGGCCTTCTGATGAACCAACCTCTAAGTTATCATCAACATTTCCTTCATGACATCGACCCTCATCAACCTCGATGCCTCCATCATAATCAAAATCCTCTTCAATTTCCTCATTATACAACTCTGCCTCTTGAAGTCAATAAAGAGACCATCCCAACTCATGTTATTGAAAAGGGAAATTTCATTAGACTGGGGATGTCTATTTGTTAAATTTGTAATTGAAATTTTGTACTATAGGAATCTTTCAAGAAATCTTTAGTCAGGTTTTGTTCCAAAGGAGTTTGGACATCTTGTGTAATGTCCTCTACTTATGAAAGCTCTAAATTAACTTAAATTCACCAATCCTAAAATGAGTAATTGAGTTTTAGGAGGTACCTTTATTAGATAGTATTCTTGCAAAACAAAATTAGAGACATTTATGAAATAATACTTATAAAATTAGAACATATATCAAAGAGATTAGGATGAGTGTTACAGTTACTTGTTGAAGACCTTCAAATGAGTTAGTTAACATTTATATTACAATTGATAGAGTGGATAAAATCAGTTCATAAATGACTTTCATATTCTTTGTTATTTTGTTCACTAAATGAGTTAGTTAACATTTATATTACAATTGACAAAGTTGATAAAATCAGTTCATAAATGACTTTCACATTCTTTGTTATTCTACTCTTAGTGAATTGGGATAGGATGGTTTGATAGGGTGTCCAAGAGACCCTCAACCTTGGGCCCAAGAGTAGATGCCACATACCTCTTGGCTCCATGTGGCAAGTGTTAAGCATCCACTATGGAGTGGCGTACCCAGTGAGGTGTCCTATCACCATTCCCCCTCATCACATCCAACTCCTCTCTTAATCCCAAGAGCATATGCTACATCCCTCTTGGCTCCATGTGACATGTGTTAATCATCCATCCTGGAGTGGCATACCTAAGAGAGGGTCCCTTATGTATAGTAAGCAGTTATGTTTGATGTATTATCAACCCAACACAGATATGTAGTCAATATAATCAATTTATACTTTATAGATTACAATTTAATTTATAATTTATACTTTAATTTACTTTATCTACAATTTATATGGTGTTGCATCATGTATATTATTAACAAACTTATAGTTTTCTTTAATTTTTCTTTTTTAGCAAAATGTTGTCTATGTTAGCCAAGAATCAACTTGTCCAAGCTTTTCTAGGGATGGCGGCTTTTTGCAGGCAATGTAGTTGTCATAAGTTTTGCTAGTGACATATGGTGGTATGGGTGGGGGTTGAATTTTGGTAAACATGATTTCTTGCATGCAACCTGTGACATTCACATCGATGCCTGGGGTTGGTACTCCAATGTCCTTGAATTTGATGGTGAACATGAAATGATACATTTGCTTCTTCTCTAACTTCCAGACTTTAATCCACACATTGTTGTCTCTCCAACATTTATTGTGCGAGGTTTTGGTGCTCAATTGATAGACACCATTCCTGATGATCTCAGTTAACAGTTGACAAAAATCTTTCCAACCAATATGCTTGTTCTCGATTATAGTGAATTGTTTAGTTCGACTTACAAAGAATGAAAACGTAAGAGATATTCAAGGATATCATCCACAACATCGAATAAAACTTCAAAAACTTGACAGCCTATGAAATGTTAAACTTATATTTTAAGGAGGAGGCCAACTCATAAAACCTTTCCATCTCAATTTTTTTATTTGCAATGTATTTTCTATTCAAGGGTGGGAAATAGTCAATCAATTTCATGTAATATCTATTTGACCCTTGATAATTTACCACTTTGTAATACATTGTGTTTATTCATACCTATGTTGAATTAAATGCTGTTTTAGACAAACAATATAAAAGTCTTCTACTCAAAAATTGGATTACACTATGATGCACCTCAATATAGAGGTATTCTTTAGACTTTTAAAATAAACAACTTTGGCAACTGTTTATACAGATTAGAACCCCTAAAATAGATTTGATGTTTCTATTTTTTATTTGTTTTATCTACAATTTATATGGTGTTGCATCATGTATATTATTAACAAACCTTTTTTTTTTTGCAAAAAGATGTCTACGTTAGCGAAAAATGAACTTGTCCAAGCCTTTCTAGGGATGCCACCATTTTACAAATAATTATTTCTCCTAAGTTAGCTAATGACGCATGGTGGTATGGGTGGGGGGTGAATTTTGGCAATCATGTTTCCTTGCATGCAACTTGTGACATTGACATCGATGCATGGGGTTGGTACTCCAATGTCCTTGAATTTGATGGTGAATGTGAAATGAGACATTTTCTACTTCTCTACTAGCCAGATTGCTATCCTCGCATTTTCATCTCTCAAATATTTACTTTGCGAGGTTTTAGTGTTCAATTGATAGACACCAATCCTGATGATGTCATTGAACAATTAACTAAAACCTTTCCAACCAATAGATTTTTTCTCGATTCTAATGAATAGTTTAGTTCGACTTCCAAAGAATGAAAACATCAGAGATATTCAAGGATATCATCAACAACATTGAATAAGACTTCTTCAACTTGGCAGGTTATGAAATGTTAATTTTTATATTTTAAGGAGGAGACCAGCTCATAAAACCTTTGTAACTCATTATTTTTTATTTTGAATGCATTTTCTATTCAAGGGTGGGAAACATTCAATCCATTTCATCTAATATCTACTTCACCCTTGATAATTTACCACTTTGCAATACATTGTGTTTATTCATGCCTATGCTGAGTTAAATGTTGTTTTGTCAGACAATATAGAAGTCTTCTATTCATAATTGGATTACACGATGATGCACCTCAAAATAGTGGTATTCCTAAGACTTCCAAAATAAAAAAAATTGGGAATTGTTTATACAGATTAGAACCCCTAAAATAGATACATTTTCATGCATAACTTTAAAGCAAGTAAAACACAAAAAAATAAGAAATTTATAATTCCATATAAACTACCAAAAGAACTAAAAATTAATTTACAATTTCTTCGTGAGTAGTTCCAACTGTATTACCATCAATTTTCTTATCTTCCACTGCACAGTTAGCATAATTATCCAACATAATGTATACCATTGTTATTTATAGATCCAATATGCTGCAATTTAGAATCTTCCATTTTCATAGGATCTGTGCAAAACAACAAATATATCTGGAAAATGGTGTTTATCACAAAATGAAATTTGAAAACGTAAGAGATTTGATGTTTCTATTTTTTAATTTACTTCATCTACAATTTATATTGTGTTGCATCATGTATATTATTAACAAACTTACAATTTTATTTAATTTTTCTGTTTTTGCAAAATATTGTGTATGTTAGCCGAGAATCAGAATCATCTTGACCAAGCTTTTCTAGGGATGTCACCATTTTGCAGACAATTTAGTTCTCCTACATTTTTCTAATCAAACACGGTGGTATGGGTGTGGGATGAATTTTGGCAAACATGATTCCCTGCATGCAACCTGTGACATTCACTTCGATGCATAGGATTGGTACTCCAATGTCTTTGAGTTTGATGGTGAACATGAAATAATACATTTGCTCCTTCTGTACTAGCCAGACTGCTATCCATGCATTGTCATCTCTCCAACATTTTTTGTGTGAGGTTTTGGTGTTCAATTGATAGACACCATTCCTAATGATGTCATTGAATAGTTGATAGAAACATTTCCAACCAATAGGCTTGATCTCGATTATAGTGATTTGTTTAGTTTGACTTACAAAGAATGAAAATGTTAGAGATATTCAAGGATATCATCCACAACATCGAGTAATACTTCTTCATCTTTGCAACTCATGAAATGTTAAATTTATATTTTAATGAGGAGACCACCTCATAAAACTTTTGTAACTCACATAAAACTTTTGTAACTCATTTTTATTTATTTTGAATGTATTTTGTATTCAAGGGTGAGAAATAGTCAATCCATTTCATCTAATATCTATTTGACCCTTGATAATTTACCACTTTGCAATATAAATTATCAAGGTTCAAGTAGATATTAGATGAAATGGACTGACTATTTCCCACCCTTGAATACAAAATACATTCAAAATAAAAAATGAGTTAGAAAAGTTTTATGAGTACCGCGATGTTGTGAATGATATCCTTATCTTTGTTTATTTTCATTCTTTGTCGTCGAGCTTAAACAAATCGGCCTGTCGAGAACAAGCCTATTGGTTGAAAATGTTTCTATCAATTGTTCAATGAAATCTTTAAGGAATGTGTCTATCAATTGAACACCAAAACCTCACACAATAAATGTTGGAGAGATGACAATGCGTGAAGAGCAGTCTGACTAGTAGAGAAGGATCAAATGTATTATTTCATGTTGACCATCAAAGTCAAAGAGATTGGAGTACAAACCCCATGCATCGATGTGAATGTCACAAGCTACATGCAGGGAATCATGTTTTGTAATTAAGCCCCCACTATACAATAACGTGGAACAGCAAGAACTAAGGAACTAAATTTTGCACAAATGGTAACATCTAAACTTTAGTTGAATGATTCTTGGTACATAGGCTACCATTTGCAAAAAGCGTGAATTAGCGGTATATGTTTGTTAATAGCCAACATAATAAAATAATAAATTTGTGAATAAAATGAATAAAAAATAGAAAAGAATCAAATATTTATTTTCGATTTTGTTTGTGATAAAACTTTTCATTTTCGGTGTATTTGCTCGCTACACAAATCCTTTTGAAAATGGAGAAACGTAATACGGCATAGTGAATCCATGTTAACAATGGTGCCCTTGCTTTGTTGGATAGTATATGCTAACGTGAAGTGGAGATAAGAAAATTGATAACTATACTGGTGGGGCTATTCCGCGAAATTATGAAATAATTTTAGTTCTTTATTGTATATAATTGTAATTTTTTGGTTTTGTGCTTTACTTGTTTTAAAAGTTATGCATGAAAATGTATCTATTTTAGGGGATCTAATTTGTATAAACACTTCCCAATGTTGTTTATTTTGGAAGTCTGAGGAATACTTCTATATTCAGGTGCATCATGGTGTAATCCAATTTATAAATAGAAGACTTTTTTATTGTCTTTCTAAAACAACATTTAATTCAACATAGGTATGAATAAACACAATGTATTGCAAGGTGGTAAATTATCAATGGTGAAGTAGATATTACTTGAAATAGATTGACTATTTCCCACCTTTGAATAGAAAATGCATTCAAAATAAAAAATACAGAGTTAGAAAGGTTTTATGAGTTGGTTTCCTCCTTAAAATATAAAATTAACATTTCATAAGCTGCCAAGTTGAAGAAGTCTTATTCGATGTTGTTGATGATATCTTTGAATATTTCTGACGTTTTCATTCTTTGGAAGTCAAACTAAACTATTCACTGTAATCAAGAACAAGCCTATTGGTTGGAAAGGTTTCTTTCAATTGTTCAATTACATCATTAGTGAAGTAGGAGGAAAAAAACACACATGCTCCAACTCTTAAAACAAATCAAAGTCTTAAACAAATTACCCAGAACAGATTTAAAATCTGTAATACAAACTTTTTATTTGTTCATTCAAATCACCAACAAGAAACATAAATACTTCAAAAATCTGAAAATACAATTATTGCAGCCTCCATGGCTGATAAATATGCATCAAAAACTGAGAATAAACTGATCTAAAATAGAAAGATCGCTTAACAATCATGCTTCAGAAATTCTTTGCTCAAATCATGCATCCTTTCTCAACATCTCTAGCTTGTAACCTGCAACATTCAACATAAACTCTGTAGAATCTGGAATATAAATTTTCAGAAAATATGTTGCTGTAAATAACTCCTTACACCTGCAATAAAATGATTTATTTCAACCTTCAAACAATAACTATGCCCAACTCTTCATTCTTTCCCCAAAATCTAAAAAATTTCCCTTCAATTTCTCCATGAAACCTTCATCCAAGCTTTCTTTAACCCCCAATTTTTGGCCTCCTTCAAAAAGCCACGACCCCAACATGAAAAAGGAATTAAAATCACTTTAGAATATGCATTAAATCTCTAGAAAAATCAGTTTCCAAATCCATTCCTCAATATCCTAAAACTGGCAGTCCAACTAGTCTTCCCACTCCTCACAAATAGGCCCTGAATTAGAAAAATCTTTCAAACACAACTTGGCAGCCCTAGATCTGAATGATGCATTAAATTCATATTTTAGAATCATTATTTCTCCAAAAATCCTTCCAAATCCACTCCCAACAAATTTTCCAAGAATAACAAACATGCAAGATTCCCACTCCTAGAAAATAGGGACCCAATTAGAAAAGAAACTGCCAACTCAACTTGGGCACTCAAGATCTCCATTATTAAAATTTATGAGGATTTAATTGAGTTTTAAATTTTTGCAACTCCCCCAAAAATATATTCCAAGATTTCCTTTTTAAAGCTCAAGTTCAACACTACCACCTAGACTATCTCCACTCCAAAAATTAAAATAAAAGACCAATTATTTATTATAATTTTTGGCCCAATATTTTAATTTATTACTCCAACTAAATAATTATCAAACCTTAGGAAAATATAAAATAAAAATATTTATTTTTGTTTGATGTTGATTTCCTATGCACCTGGATGCTCCTGCATCAATTAGGAATGGTGTCTATCAATTGAACACCAAAACCACACACAGTAAATGTTGGAGAGATAACAATGCGTGGATAGCAGTCTGGCCAGTAGAGAAGGAGCAAATGTATCATTTCACGTTCACCATCGAAGTCAAGGACATTGGAGTACCAACCCCATGCATTGATGTGAATGTCGCAGGTTGCATGTAGAGAATCATCTTTGCCAAAATTCACCCCTCACCCATACCATCATGTGTCATTAGCAAAACTTAGGAGAACTAAATTGTCTATAAAATGACGACATAATTCCTAGAAAAGCTTGGATAAGTTGATTCTTGGCTGATATAGACAACATTTTGCAAAAACAAAAAATTAAAGAAAATTATAAGTTTGTTATTAATATACATGATGCAACACCATATAAATTGTAGATCAAATAAATTAAAAATTAGAAAGATCAAATCTCTTACGTTTTCTGATTTCATTTTGTGATAAACACCATTTTCCAAATATATTTGCTCCTTTTCACAGATACTTTGAAAATGGAAGACTATAAATTGCAGCATAGTGAGTCCATAAATAACAATAGTATACATTCTGTTGGATAATTATGGTAAGTGTGTAGTGGAAGATAACAAAATTGATGGCAATACAGTTGGAGCTACTCACGAAAAAATTGTAAATTAATTTTTAGTTCTTTTGGTAGTTTATATGGGATTCTAAATTTGTTGTTTTGTGTGCTTTAGTTGCTTTAAAAGTTATGGATAAAAATGTATCTATTTTAGGGGTTCTAATCTGTATAAACAGTTCCCAATATTTATTTTGGCAGTTTGAGGAATACATGTATATTGAGGTGTATTATGGTGTAATCCAATTTATGAAAAGAAGACTTTTATATTGTCTGTCTAGAATAACATATTTGTGGATGAAGCAGATATATATGTAAGATATTTGTGGATGAAGCGGATATATATGTAAGATATTCTAGTTAGACAATATTATTAAAAATTCTTATTCGATGTCATGGATGATATCCTTGAATATCTTTCACGTTTTCATTGTTTGTAAGTTGAACTAAACAATTCACTATAATCGAGAACAAGCCTATTGGTTGGAAAGGTTTCTGTCAATTATTCAATGACATCATCAAGAATGGTGTTTATCAATTGAATACGAAAACCTCGTATAGTAAATGTTGGAGAGATGACAATGCATTGATAACAGTCTAGCTAGTAGAGAAGGAGCAAAAGTATCATTTGACGTTCACCATCAAAGTCAAGGACATTGGAGTACCAACCCCATGAATCGATGTGAATGTCATAGGTTGCATGCAGGGAATCTTTTTTGCCAAAATTCACCCTCCACCCATACCAACATGCATCATTAGCTAAACTTAAGAGAACTAATTGTCTAAAAAATGACGCCATCCCTAGAAAAGCTTGGACAAGTTGATTCTTGGCTAACATAGACAACATTTTGCAAAAAAAGAAAAATTAAAGAAAATTATAAGTTTGTTAATAATATACATGATGCAACACCATATTAATTGTAGATAAAGTAAATTAAAAAATAGAAAGATCAAATCTCTTACATTTTTTTATTTCATTATGTGATAAACACCATTTTCCAGATATATTTGCTTATTTGCATGGATCATTTGAAAATTGAAGATTGTAAATTGCAGCATAGTGAGTCTATAAATAACAATAGTATATAATTTGTTGGATATTTATGCTAAGTGTGCAGTGAAAGATAAGAAAATTGATGGCAATACAATTGGAGCTATTCACGAAATCAAGCAAGTTATCTTTTGTGTGATACATCTTATTAGGCTGACCTAATTGTTGTCGGTGTTTGTGGATGAAGCGGATATATATGTAATATATTTTTGAGTGTTTTGGTGAGATAGATGCGATGTGATGTGCAGTTCATGTGAATTGTGCAAGTATAAGGTGAATGCAGAGCAAAACAAAGTGTTAGTGCAGGTCAGTATGAAGAGTGTAAAGTTAGTATATTGAGCTTCAATGGAACTATATTCCATTATGTTGTAGATCCATTTGTAAAAATTCAAATTCTAGCTGTGAGCCACCACTCTCTTCTATTTTTTTTCTTTTTGTGGGTAGTGAGTCCACATGCAATGAGCAATTTTGTAATATCTTATAACCGGTTATAATATATTGTGAGCTAATCCTCACCGTGGTTTTCCCTCGTTGGGTTTTCCACATAATAGTCTAGTGTTTTTTTGTGTTATGTGCTTGCTTTCATTATTTTCTTTCTTACTGCAAATTGAATAAGCTATGTAGAAAGAATGCTTAAATGTTAAGTGGTTTAAAAGAATACTGATTCACCTCCCCTCCCTTTCTCAATATTTCGTGTGTTCAATAATTAGTGTCAGAGCTTGGTTATTTGGAAGGAGCTTAACTGCTTGTGGAAGATCTTGGAGGTTGAACACATGGCTGTTAGAAGATTTCCTACTCCTCTGGAAGTGATACTTGTTGGTGGGTTCACAAAAGAAGAGTGTATGGTGTACATCAATGGAGAATCTAGAATAGCCCTTGAAGATCTGGAAAGAACTGAAAGTGAGAACAAAGATCTGAAAGTAAATGTCAAAGAAGCAAATGAATGTATCAGAAAGTTGAGAGAGAAAATCAAGAAATTCAAAGAAAGACATAAGGAAGTTAGTGAGTTGAGATGAATAAAGAGATGAAAAAGATTTGGAAAAAAAAGGAAGAAGGTGAAACTAAGCCCGAGTTTGTACTAGCATTTGGTGTAGATGTTTCCTCCAGAAACAAAGAAGAAATCTTTGTCTTAGGAGAGCATTAATAGAAAATTCTTTATCCCCTGCTAGAGAAATGGTGTTGATACAACACATTGGTATGAGGTGTGGGTTAATATGCTTGACCTATTGGAGAAAGAATAGGTGAAAAATATAATGATATGCAAATTTGTGGAGCATTTGAAGTTGACTGTGCATACAGTTAGGTTTTTTTTTGCCAACTTTTCAATTTGAGTATTTATGTGAAATTAGGTCAATTTCTAAAAGGTTTATTAGTGACTTTCATACACAATCTGAGTCATTTGCAAACGAGCATTTGAGAAGAGCAGAGCAGTGAAAGAATGAAGTGGTCTGATCGAAGCAATTGAGATTTGGTACAAGTGAAACCCTAGCCAGAAGCAATTCAGAGGTATTTTACAGTTTCTATTTTCCCTAGTTTCAGAAAGCACTTTCAATTTTATAGATAAATGTATACACCACAAGTTGTAGGTGTTATCCTCTTTTCCCTAAATTTAAATGACATCCTGAAAAATCTCTGATGCATGATTTAGATGCTGCATTTTTGCACATCCTATATGGTGTTTTACACACAAAATATGTTAGGGAATACATTCACATTAAGATGGAAGAATATAATCATACAAAGCTAAGTAATGTGTGGTGCAAAGAACTCACTGAAGATGATCTCGAGTTGAAATAAGAGTTTGAGATTTTGGTTGAGAAGAAACTCAATGTCTGGAATAGGATCCCCATCTTTTGTTATGTAGATGAATGGGTGAGATATACTTTGAGTTGCATTCATGACAAGTTGCTCTGGTTGGATATACCACATTTGATCAACAAAGAGGCTATTAGGGTTGTCTCTGGTTTGTGCTCAACTGGACTAGCTCCGCTACTCAAGTCAATGAAAAATGAAATTGTGATGGAGCGAACAAGTGCGAAGTATGATAGAAGGGAATTGACAATAAAAGACTTCATAAACCTGATAGTTAAGTATGCTTCAATGATGATAGGATACAAAATATACTTCACCAATAGAGAAAATTCTGTATCGGCGACCACCATCAATACAACATATGAGATGGTTGAGAAGGGTGAGGACTATGATCTATGTGAATTGCTCAGATTGTAAATTTTGGATAATTTGCAGAAGACAAAGATTCTAAGTATGTCTTCAAGTTTGGCACTTTGATTATTTGTTTACCATTTTTACTTTCTGAAGGATGTTCCCGGTACAAGGGACATTGTGTGGCTAAAGGATAGACCTGTAGCCCATCAGATCAAAGATCATTTGATGAGGTTGGGAGGCTCAGAAGCACAAAATAACATCTTGGGATTGAAAAGTTCATTATCCAATCAAAACAATCAAAAGTAAATCCTAAAGTCTAGCATTGACCAAAAGTTCTTAAAGTTCAACACCCATATCACCCACCCTATCATCCTTCATCTCATCATTGGTCCTAAATTCCTTAGAGGTCAAAAGGTCAAAACACAAGAAGAACATGGAATATAAACTTGATTCACACATCATGAGTAATCTAAATCAACCAAACTATCAAAGCCTTACAATGTCGATTGATTATCAAAACTCACATTTATACAATCCATACATGGGATCATTATTTCCTACAAACCTCAATCGTAAAACAAATGTGAGTATGCCCAATCTAAATTTTGGAACACCTTTCCCTATGATATATTTAAATCAAATTTCAAACCTAAAAATCTATCAACCAAACAATAAATGCATGAATCTTCAACAAAACAAAATTATCCCAACAAATCCATACATGCCAAATGTGAATATACCAAGTACAAGATTACCAAACATGAACATTTCAAATCCAAACTTGGTAAACTTTGGGATAGATATGTTTGTGAATCATACAAATGTTGTTCAAAGTCCAAAGAATATGTTAACAACTTCATGTATTGATCCAAGTCAAGGTAATGTCATGCAAAATTAAAGTTACCTAAATCAAGGCAATGTGATTCCCAACCACAACAATGTTCAATTTCAATCTATAATTCCAAATCTAAACATCATCCCAAATCAGAACATTCTCTAAAATCAATTCGTCCATGATCCCATACAAACACCACAAGTATACATTCCAAATCTGCTTGAACAAAAAACAAATCAACTATATCAAGGGTGTCAAGATGAAAATTAAGATGAAATTTTGTGAGATCAAATTGCTACACTTACCAAAATAGTTGTGTTATCAATCATATATGCACCCTATGCTAAGTTTGCAAAAAAATTAACTATTTTTTGACACATGGAAACCTTCTTCAGATGTGGGTGATCTGAGTGAAGAAGGAATCTCCAAAGTGAGCTGGTTCTCCAAATGATAATTCCTATTCTAAATGATTTTTTTGAG
Organism: Sequoia sempervirens; assembly: GCA_007258455.2. NCBI lineage: Eukaryota > Viridiplantae > Streptophyta > Pinopsida > Cupressales > Cupressaceae > Sequoia > Sequoia sempervirens. The sequence goes on along the minus strand of VDFB02162450.1, from coordinate 5,517 downwards.
GTAAAGAGCTAGAAGGATAAACTAGATTTAAAAATTATGACTGAAATTCTATCACCTAAAATTATTGACCAACACTAAGAAGATTTCTGATAATAACTCACTCTCACCACCTCTCTAGAACTTCATTCTCACAATCTCACAACACATATAACTCAAAAGTTATTTGTGCAAAGGTTTAAAGTAAACACAAGGAGCAACCTAAATTAGCATGCAACTCCTGTAAATCACTTAAGAATAGTAAGACAAGAAAAGGATTCAACAGATTTGAATCACAAGACACATCAAATTACTGCTTGCAAAGAATAAACAAGAAATAAGAAAGGAAATCTAATGTTTTATTGAATGAAGGAGTGAAACTCTCAAAAACCTGAGTACAAAATTGCTTACAAGATCCTCTCCATGAACAAGAGAGGAAGAAATAAATGATCTGAACTCAGAAAAACTCTAAGTTTTTCTTCAAAATATCTCTCCAAAACCCTAATCCGAGCTCAAGAAGAAAGCCTAGAAAAAAGCATCCAAACCTACATCATCTTGTGTAATAAAAGTGGAAAAATCACACTTTTTGCATGTCCATCCCAAAAAGTATCTAAAACTAGGCCCATTCTACTTTAAAAGCAAAACAAACACCTCATCTTCACCCCATGCAACTCAAGTTTTCCCGAGGAAAAAGCCAACCACCCAGCTTTCATAAAACTACTATAAATAGCAAAAGAATAAAACAATTTATAAAACATTGTTTTAATCTCTGCTTTACAAGATACTTGCAATTTTATTCTTCTCAACTTGACCTATTTTTTGCAATTAAGATTTTAGAAATCTTTGCAAAATATTACAAACTTTCATATCTCCATTACAATTTGATTTTCTTCTAAAAAATCATAAAAATATAAGGGGCAATATTTATCTTTGAGTTTTAAATGATTTTCTAAAAAAATCAATAAAATCCAAACCATAGGCATATCCATGAGTGCTTTTGCGCAGGAGCACCTGCCAAGGTGCAAGCATATTTTGAAGTCTTGTTTTAAAAATCAATTTCATTTTGTTGTGTAGGGTCTTTAACACCATTTAGATTGTGTTTGAGGACCTTTTGGTTCTTAGGTTAAAAGTTGAATAAGGTTAGAATCCTTTTTGTGGTCATTTCCTAAGCTTTTGTCAAAAATTGGAAAACACACTGTGTTTTACAAAAGCAAGCTTTTGGCTGTTCCTAAATGAAAACCTAACTATTTTCTAAGCGTTGTAAAAGGTGGATCTCAACCTTTCGAGAGGTTAGATGCTTTTTATGTTGGTAGTTTCCATGAGAGTAATAAAAGAACAGTGATTTTTGTTTTGAAATTTCTTATTTTTCTGTTTCTTGCATGCGATAGCTGCCAGAAATGTATTGAGGAAAGCTTTGTTGAGTTGAATAGCATGTAGTGAAACCTTTTTAAACATTCCTTGTGGTAGTTTAGATAGTTTCTCCATCGTTTTCTTCTATTGTGTAAATACTGTGTTTTTCTAGTTTGCTGTTTTGACTAATAATCTCAGAAAAATGGAGTTCTAGCTTGTTTTCTGACTGTACCAAGAAGTATGGGTTCAGTAGAAACAAGGCTAGACTCCCTCATTGTACATTATGTAAATATGGAAGTATTTTAGAGAGTTGGTAGCATGCTAAAAAGCTTTCCCTAGGCGAGTTGGTTAACACCCAGTTAGGGAAAGACAGTGCAAAGTTAGTTCCTACGTTGCAGGGGTGTTGTATCTTCATTAAACAAATTTGTGCAATGGTTGCAGGGGCCTTCACAATGGTGGTCAAGAAGGTAGAGTCTTTTTTTGGTCTTTTGGAGGTTGGAACAAGCTAAATAGTCCAAGAAAAGAAGCAAATAAAATCCTAGTTCTTGCAAGAATAGGGTACACTTGTGTACGGACAAAAGAATGGTCCAAAACCAAAAAAATCTTGAAGGGCTCCAAATTTAAGCCAGGGTGACAGAAGCAAGTTTAGCCTAGTTAGGTGAAGGAGAGGAGTGATAAGCAATTTCCTTGTGTGAGGAGACCTAAAAGGGGCTCAAACCTAGTAGCCCTTCCCAAACCCTAAACTAGGGTTTAATGAAAGTGATAGAAGAAAGAACGTATGTGCTTGGACAGGAACCCTCCCTAGACCATTTTGAAGCTTTGAAAACCTATGCACACCCCTGAAATGAGGTTAGGAAGAATTTGGAGGTTAACTGGTCTTTAAGCTTATTAAGGGCTATATGGTGAATGTGTGGAAAAGCACCAAGAATTGCTTGGTAGCAACAAATTAGAGATGATAGCAGGGTTGGAAATGAACCAGGGGTACCTAAAATAGCAGAGGACCTACAGGTTGAATGGTGGATGAAGTGACACCAAGGGGTTATCAAAGGTGAGACCCAGAGCATTGAGATTGTGATTGTCTCAGTCCAAGCCTGTCCCTATCAGATTGGTATCAGAGCAGTGAAATATTTGGGAAAGAAGTCTTGCATGTCAGAAATTGAGTCAAGTGATTCTTCCACCATGGTGACCAATACAGAACTGGAAAAGATGGTTGAAGAGCAAGAAGAAGACAATAAGCAGTTGAGGGAAAGGATAGCCCAACTGGAGACAGCAGTAAGAAGTGCACAGTTTGAGGGAAGAATGCCAAAAGAAGAGATAGCAGAGGAGGATAAGACCCCTGTACCTAATCCTATTTTGAAGGAGGAGCCTTTCTTGAAGGCATTGAAAGCCTTGAGTGGGAAAGCACTTGAAGGCATACCACTATTCAGTGGAAAGATGGAACCTAATTTGGTAATGGACTAGATAGAAGGCATGGAGAATCACTTTGAGTGTGATGGAGTCACCGAAGCTCAGAACATGAAGGTTGCTAAATCAAGGTTGAGAGGATCAGCCTTGACATGGTGGAAGTTCATCCAGACTGAAAGGGAGAAAGAAGGAAAGCAGCCCATAGCAACTTGGAAAGGAATGGTTGCTAAAGTAAAAGAATCCTACATGCCAGATGATTATGAGATCCAATTGCACAAGAAGAGGAAAAGCCTAAGGCAGAAAGACCAAGATGTCAACACTTACACTGAGGAGTTTCAAAAGCTTTGTATGAGGTCCAATGTGACAGAGGATGAGAGCCTCAAAGTGGCTAGGTATCTCAATGGTTTGAAGTGGAATATCCAAGAGGAAATGGCCTTATTAAGTCCCAAGACCGTACACCAATGTTATCAGTTGGCTATCAAGATAGAGGAAAGGAACAAGAGGAGGAAAGATCAGTCTTCTAGAGGTAGGGCAAAGGTAGAGATCAAAGAGATCAAAGAGGACAGCGTGGAGTTTACCAAGGTAGAGGTAATGATCAAAGGAACCATGGAGAATCTAAGCTTACTGAGAATGGAGGTGAAACATCATCAAGAGAGGATTTAATAGATGAAGAGGACCCCAAGGAGGTTCAAACAGAGGAAGAGGAGTAGGCAGAAGTAACTCTTACTTTGCCACCATGAAATGTTATCACTGCAATCAGCTAGGTCATCCAGCTTATAGATGCCCAGAGAAAGCTTATTCTTCAAGCAATGAAAAGAGAGTAGCCTATGCACAAGAGGACACCATGAGTGTCAAATCACCTGAGATCACTATATAGAATCATAAGTAGAGAAAATCTAATGTTTAATAGAGTGCTGATTAGACAACCGGTCAAGGAAGAACCCAAGCAAAGGAGAGCTTTGTTTAGAGCAAGGTGCAAGATATTGGGAAAGGTATGCAAGGTCATTGTAGATTCTGGTTCTACAGATAATATCATCTCAGAGAGGCAAGAACTACCGGGTTGTAGAAGTTGCCCCCATACTAACCCCTACAAGGTCACACATGGTCAATAAAGGGGCGAAAGTGTTTTGGTGGAATGATGTGGTCACAAGAGAATTCTCAATTGGAGGCTACAAAGACAAGCTGATTTGTGATGTACTACCCATGGATGCATGCCATCTTCTTCTTGGCAGGCCATGGCAATATGATAGAGGTGCTATATATCATGGGAAGGAGAACACCATTGAATTCAAGAAGGATGGAAGAACCTTCAAGCTGCAATCATTGACTGAGGATGATGAAGGACAGTCCAAGGTTCCAAACATCATGTTGAGCAGTGGCAAGGAGTTCATTAAGGATCTACACCAAGGAAATGAAGGTTATGTGGTCTTAATGCAGTCCAAAGAGGAAGAAAAGGCTGAGAAGACAGTCATACCTAAAACAGTTCAAAGGCTGCTAGAAAAGTACAAGGAAATTGTCAGTGATGGTACACCTGCAACCCTACCTCCAAGGAGAGCTATAAGCCATCAAATTGATTTCATACCTGGAGCTTCCTTACCCAACAAGGCAGCATACAAACTCACACCAGATTAGAATCTTGAAGTGGCTAGACAAGTGGAAGAATTGTTGAGTCAAGGTCTAATTCAAAAGAGCATCAGCCCTTGTGCAGTCCCAGTTGTTTTAGCAACAAAGAAAGGAGGTAAGTGGAGACTTTGTACTGACTCTAGAGCAATTAATAGGATCACCATTAGGTATAGATTCCCAATACCTAGAATTGAAGATTTAATGGATTGCCTTGGAGGAGCATAGTATTACACCAAGTTAGATCTTAAGAGCGGGTATCACCAAATCAGAATTAAGGAGGGTGATGAATGGAAGACAACTTTTAAGACAAATGATGGTTTGTATGAGTGGAAAGTGATGCCATTTGGCCTCTCAAATGCCCCTAGCATGTTCATGAGACTAATGAATGAGGTGCTTAAGGATTTCACAGGGATTTTTGTAGTAGTCTACCTTGATGATATACTGATTTTCAGTAAGACAGCAGAAGAACATTTGAAACATGTGGAGATGGTTCTTAAAAGGCTGCAAGAAGAACAGTTAGCAATCAACCTTGAGAAGTGTGAGTTCTTCAAACAAGAACTTTTGTATCTAGGCTTTTTAGTATCCCAAGGAACATTGAAGATGGATCCAAGCAAGGTGGAAGCCATCCTAACCAGCCTACACCAAACTATAAAGCAACAAGAGGTAAAGGAGTTTTCATGGTTTTAGCTCAATTTTTATAGAAAATTTATCGAATTTTTTAGTGGTATATGTGCACCCGCTGCTAGATACTCATTAAAGCGTGGTCTAAAAACAAAGTTTAAATGGACCCAAGAAGCTAATAGAGGTTTTGAAAAGCTGAAACAAGAAGTGGCAACTCAACCAATTTTGTTATTACCTAGTTTTGATAAGTTGTTCACAGTTGAGTGTGATGCAAGTGGAGTAGCAGTAGGGGGAGTACTTAGTCAAGAAGGTAGACCTCAGAAGTCTCTTTTTTAGTGTGAAAAAAACTCAATGAAGCCAAGCAAAAATACTCCACCTATGATCTGGAACTTTATGCTTTAGTGCAGTCCCTTAGGAAGTGGAGGCATTATTTATTGCCCAAAGAATTTGTGGTTTTCACAGATAACTAGGCACTCAGTTACATCAACACCCAAGAGAAGCTGAGTAACAGACATTTGAAATAGATGGAATACATCCAAGCTT
>VDFB02162449.1:0-13986 GCA_007258455.2 Sequoia sempervirens | reverse complement strand
AGCCCCAATGGTTATGGCAGCAGACATATAAAGTTGAGATGATAGGCCATTTTATTATGCTGGCTATCTAGCCAATGCTCTAAACCAAGAACTACAGAGAATAAAAAATAATAGTGATTCTGTTAATTTTAAACAGTATTCCTTGTTCATGCACTTACTCTTATATGAAGGACAAGCTAGAGGGATTTGGGGAGAAGAATTAAGGATAAAGGATACAGATGAGGATGGAAATTTCAAACCAATTCAGATGTGGACCTTGATATGGGATAGTAGATATGGGAGATCCTATTATTTGTACTTTGAGGAGTATTTTGTTAAACCCTTGCGACGATTATTGGGGAATCCATGTGATTACAACTTGTCTCTTGAAGTGCAGAAATTTCTTAGGCCCAAAGAGAAGGATCCCAGGAAAAGGGTGAATCATAATTGGGGAGATTGTTACACATTTTTTTACTGCATTGTAGTTAGAGCATATGGGTTTGAAGGATCTCCACATTTGCTACCAAAAACAGGTCCTGATAGGGTAGCCTATTTGAAGATTGTAAGACAGTTGGCTAAATCACATGCTAAGCATCTTAAAGATACAGTAAACAATCTATTATGCCAAGTGCTTTGTGTTTTGGAGATTTCAAAATTGTTTCAAATAAAGGATATGAAGAAATTGATAATAAATTGGCACATTACAATTTGACAATAGGGAATGAAAGAAAGAATTTTGACTCAGAGATTTTTATCAATAATGCAAAACTGTCATAAACACTATCTAGGTATGAACATTAGTTTTTTGTGGATGATGTGAGACGGAATTGTGATGAAGCTTTGGCAGCACAAAGGATAGCCACATACAAAAAAATAATGTTAGCTGAGGCATGGAGGAAGGAGAATAATCCTTTGTATATAAGAGCATTCCATGATGTACAGGACCCTTATAAAGAGTAGAGCAGCTGATCACCCATTAGGATGAACTAACAAGGGATGTGCCCCCTATGGTCTTTGAGACACATATGACAACTTTCCCTACAATACAGGATGAGAATATGGAGCCCTTCAGTTATATACCTTCACAACCTACTCTGGAAGTAATTTTCTCTGTGGATATATTAATGAGTGATAAAAAGATGAAGAAGAGGATGAAGTTGAACAAATAAGTTTACCTGTTGTCACATAGTATGAGGCACCCCATGAATAGAGTATTGTTAAATTTGAAGCATCAAATGAACTCTTTGATGATGTGAGAGTCTGGGTTGGTCAAGAGTTTATTTCTTATAGTGACTTCATTAAGACTTCAGAGTTCAGGTCCTTTGTCTATGAACACAAAGGAAGCATGCTAAGAAAAGGGATGAAAGATATCACTCCTGAACAAGAGGCAACCTCCTTGGAAGAATTGAGAAAGGAGGTAGATCAGGAACTAGAAGCTATCACCCTCAAGAGAGGAAGGGAGCTACTTCAAGAGGTTGGGGTCTTGCTCTTTCTAGGATGGGACATTAGTTCTGCTATAGTGTTTGATAGCTTCAAGAAAAGAGGAGATAAGACATTTCACTTAACAGAAGAGGAAAGTGACAAAATGTATTATGGGTCAGGTTAGAATCCAGATAAAGCTAACTTATTGATTTGGGCACTATATCCACAAGACAAGAGACCTACCATCATTAGTAATCCAGGCCAAATGTTTGGACATCTCCTTGTACATAGAGTGGGAGATACTAATCCCATTGAAACAAAATAATTAAACATAAATGTGGAAAAATTCAATAAGGTATAGATTGAGAAATTGATAAGAGAGAATGATAAACTAAAGAAAGAGGTATCAAGTTATACAAATAAATTACCCTCTTCCTCTTCATCATAATTATATTCTCCATTTTTGGACTGTGAGAAGAAAGTATTAGATGCGATGGAAGATGTCATATACTAGAAGCATTGCTATGAGAAGTTCAAAAGAAATGTAATGAATTTGGGAAAAGGATAAAAACCATCAAATTTGAGATGACCTATGAAATGATCAAGAAGAGATTTGAGAAGGTGATGAACCAGGATGAGCAATATTAGGAACTCTTTCTAAAATTGCACTCTAATTTTCAAGAATATAAGAGACTATAGGTGCGTATGGAAGAGAAGAAAGATGAATTGATCAGTAAGGAGATTATGAACAAACAGATCCTCCAAAAATATAATGAGTTAATCAATCGACATAGGGAGTTTTATGCCAAGATTAAGGTTGAGCACGATGACTTTGACCAACCATTAGATATTTTGTTTCCCTTGTTTTTCAATAATGAAGGAGGACTTAAAGGACAAGAACATTGGAAAGATGAATTGGCTCAAACATTACTACAGGCACTTGAAATAATCGATGACGGAGAGATGGTAATGGACAATACTCATAAGCAGCTCAAGGGAATAATGTATATGGAGTACAATATGAAGGATTCTATTTCAAATATCGACACTTATATCATGGAGGATTATATCGAGCACTTGTCAACAATGAATCTGTTCATCACTAGGACTAGAGGGGACCCGGATGTGGAAGAATAGCTATCGATTTGAGATCTACAAAATGATCGAGAACTTTATCATGGAGAGGAGAAATTTTCCAAATTATAAGAGGTCACAAGTTCTCTACATTGAATAATGGAGCAAGTGTTACTATTTTTTGTTGTTTCCTCAACTGATTTCTTTTATGTTTTAAAGAAAAATATACAATTAGTTAAGTTTATGAAAAACACACCTTTTGTAATGGTATGTAGCTTGTTGCTTCCCATATAAAAGGGAAACCAAGGCCCAACTTTGATAATCATCATCAGTAGTGGTAGATAGGTTCATCCATCCACATATCACCTTCACTCATCTATTTTCATATTTCAAAACTTTCTATTAATGTACAATTTTTTAAGTATAATTAATGGAGAAGACTGTTCAAAATCAGTGATTTATTTCCAATGTTCAACTATTGTGTTAATATTCAATCCTATATGTTGTTGTGATGTCTCCAAAGTGGTTTTCCTCTATTATTAAAATTTATACAATTTTTTTGGACACATTTGCTCTTGCTTTTTGATTGTCTTGATTGGGTTCTGGCTGGAGTGAACTAAATTCCTTTCAAGTAATTCATTTTAATTGGTTCCTATGAGGGATTAAAATCCTTTTAAATTGATTATTCTGATTGGTTTCCCTCAAGTTAAGAATTAAAAATCCTTTCATGATATCACAGTAATTTGGGAGAATAACACTGGGATTCGTAAAGAAGAGCACAATAACTGTAAAACTTGCACGTTTGTACAAGCTACAAACATCCAAAGTGCCCAACAAGTTATAGTTAAGCTGAGAAGTAGATCCACCTATCTTACATATTTATCTCCATCATCATACAAATCCAACTTCATTTTCCCAATAGGATTAGGCACTAATCATATTTAGAACATTTTATATAAAAACTTTACGCATACACTTGATTCTCTAAACATTGACGATAGGAATTAGTTATTAGCCTAGCATCTATTTCACGTCCACATGCCATTGTGAATAGATCATCCAAGTTAGAGACTATATTTAAACCTTTAAATCTACCTTATCATTTAGGTACACTTGCCTAAAGAGTGGGGGGTTATCAATCATATTTGCCTCATTTGTTAGCCAAAAAAGTACTGAGAGATTGGCACCCTCTTAAGGTTCAAAACCTGCATTTTTGAGACCTAATACATTGGTGACTTTTCTAGGGAACAACTTAGTAGATCCACACCCTAAAACAAGTCACCATAGAGTCATTTAAAACTATCACATTGTATAAGACATCAAATTACTCCGCTAGGAACAAATATAAGGAGATTGTAAAATTTTCTCACTTTTTGTAAGAGTGGCAACTCTATTAAAGTTTGTAGGAATGAATGCATGACTGAGAAATTAAAATACACCTCAAAAAGAAAAAAATCCTAGAGTTCAAAGCATCAAAGCATCATACAAAATGAACGGAAGGAGATATTTGCACAAAGAAAACTTCCAAAGAAGAATGACAACAAATGGACAGATAAAGGTGACTCTTCTCTCCCAAAATCCAATATTGCTAAAAATAGGACAACATCTAAACAACTAGACACTACATTCACCGATTAGGAGAGTATCCCAGAACAACCTTTTATAATACACAATAGCTTTGATCCATTTCATGGATTGGAATGCCATAATGATGATCTATGTAGAAATCCCCATACCCCATTTGAGCAAGAAAACACTTTTCGTCTTGTTTTTCACTTTAAGGAAGACCCTTATAAAATGAATGAGTTTTATGCTTCAGTAGAGGAAGAAAGGATACAGAATCAAAAGACATATGATCATGAGATGTCTCTCCAATAGGGAAAGGAGACCCAATATGAGTCCAAGGATCATGATAGCCTTGTGTAAAATCACAATGGTCCACCAGAGGATACACGAACTACCGAAGAAGTGAAACAAAACATACAAAAGATACATGAACCGATTAGGCTAGCCAAATTCTTAGAAGAAGAAAGAAGAGAAATGCAAGAATTGCATGAAGTATAATCCCAAAATGCATCACATATCTCTAAATACATACCTCCCCATAGCCATGGTGGAGTGGCTAATACTAGCAATTTGCATGGGTCATCTCAGAATATAGGTGTTCCAAGTACTTCAAAATCACCTTACAACACAACTAGGAAATCAAATCAACATGTGCAACATAATGTGCCACCACAAAACTCACAATCACAAAACACTAACACCATTTCACAATCTCACCCATTGTTTGGGAAACAATATGTCCCACACTATCAGTACCATGTGCCACAATCAAATGCCTATAGCAATGCATATTCTCACTAGAACATCCAACAAAATGTATACCAACCTCAACATGGATTTCAATATTACCCCAATCTGCCACATCAAAATCCTTATCCATAGAATCTTGCAAGTATAAGTAAACAATTTGACTTGACTGGATATCCTACATACCCATAACCCATTGACAGTAACTTGAGAAATATTGTTCCTAAATTCACAGGGAGAAATGCAACTACAACAGAGGAACATATAAGAAACTTCAATTCTTTTGTGCAAGACTTATGCATGGAACAAGAAGATGTCCTTATGAGTCTATTCATGATGTCCTTGATTGAAGAAGCAAGGGACTGGTTCAAAATCCTACTAGATGCCTCAATTACCTCTGCAACAGACTTCAAAAATCAATTCCTAGAACAATATGGGAATCAATGTGCTCCTGAATTTTCCTTACATGAGTTAATAGGCATTCAGAAACATCAAAATGAATCTATTTTTGACTTCAATCAGAGATTCTCTAGGATTAATAACAATATACCACATAGATCTAAATTAGCTGACTTGATATCTTTAAGCATCTACTTAAAAGCCTTTGATCCTAAAATAGGGTATGAGCTCAAAAACAGATGTCCTAAATTGTTTAGTTTTCTGGATTGAAACTGTGTGCATTTTTGTGAATAAAAATGCACAAAAGGTTGCTATAACCATTGAAAATAATAGGAAAGCGGCCAACATGGTTGGTAAAAGAGATAACCTTAGGATCCCACTAAATCCCAACAACCACCACAATAGACAAGAAAACTAGTACAAGACTAAAAGGCCAAGATTGCATGAAATTCCATACAACACCACTTGGAAGGATGGACGACCAGTGGATAAGCCAAATTTGAAAGATACTCTGGATCCTTTGAAAAAACATGGAACACATGTAGTAGATACTACACCATGGTGTCCACCATGTCATAGACCCCATGCCCCAAAACATTGTGTAGTGGCTTAAACCTGCAAGGGAGATGAATGGTCACAAGAACAAGATAGAGATGGCCACACCATAAATATGTTGAGATGGAGGTCCCATCAAACCAATGATGGATACTCATCTTCTGAGGATGGGTATGAATATGATGTTAGCAATTAGAAATACAATGTTAATATGGAGCAAGAAGTGTTATCTGGCCTAGGAGAAAATTTAGAAGAAATAGCCTATGCATATAACACAACACCACAGGACGGAAAAAGAAGAAAGAGAGGGAATCACAATAAAAGTTGTGGCTGAAGCAAAAAGAAATAGATACAATCTAAGAAGTAAACCCACAAATGTAGACCAAGGAACACCTAGAGGCATGTTTATAAAAGACCATAAGAACAAATATAATGTATAATTTGACCAAAAGAAGGATGAAACAAAGAAGCCTCAAAAGATTGTTCAGAGGAGGTTATGAGAATGTTGGATGAAGAAAACACAAATATGAAGTTCAAATTAAGAGCTAGAAAGGAAGGCTAAAATGAAAACAAAGAAGGATGGCACTTCGTTTTAACGTGCTCCAGGCGCAGCTCAGATAAAGAGATGAAAGTGACCTTGATAGAGGGGAAGTAATTGAAAATTGATGAGCATGGGGCCTGGCCCTCAGGTGGAGTTACCAGCATCTCTGGAAGTAGGTAGGATCAGAACAAGGGTCAATGTGGTGGTGGGAATTACAAAGTGCAGGAGGTTTGTTGAATTTGATGTACTCACAAAATCCTTCCCATGTGGATCCACATTTTACCTACATTGATCCAACAAAAAATTGTTGAAAAATTTCATGATTGAATTTAGGGCAACTTGAAATCAATATCATGCCGCTAATGGTTGTCGCGTAGGTTAGCACTGCTGTGGAAGATTACTTTTCATTGATAATAGATTGGTTCCAATAAGTGGGTGATATGGGACGTAGAATTGAAATTAGCATCATACCCTGAGGCAACATATAGAACATACATCACTATGGTGGACACTCCCCCTTACTAAGGGATGTTATTGTCTAGGAAATGGACTACAACGGTAGGTGGGAATGTCTAGCTAGATTTATCTTATGCCACCATACCTATAAATGTAAGTGAATTGAAGTTGTGCAGAAAACCTAGATTAGAACATGTCATTGAGCTCTTTGACCCTAATCAAATGAATTGATTTTGTGACGTGTACCTTGGGAATTTTAGAATTGAACATTCAAACCCTGAATTGCTAAATACAGATCCAATTGCAAGAGATGTTTCTTGAAATGAACAAGGCATATGGTAGATGTATTTTGATGTAATAGTATTTTGATGTTTCTTGAAATGAAAATGCGTATCTTGTTAGATGTGTGTAGATTTTTGAAATTTGAATGTCTCCTCAATTAAAGACAATTATCCTCTCCAAACATGGAAGTTATACTGCAAAGGGTAACAGGGTGTGAGTTATTATCTATGATGGATGGATTTTCTGGATATAACCAAGTGAAAGTAAAAGAATCAAAGTAGTAAAAGATTGTATTTAGTACACCATGGGGCACGTATGTGGTGTATTCAAAGATGGAGGGTCCAGGAATAGGACTTTCCAACCTTGCAGCAAGATTAAGCACAACGGAAACTTAATGAACAAGAACACAATCACATATGGAAATATAGAGAATGATCAATTATTCACTGGCAACATGCCCTGCCTTCCAGCTTATAGAATTATAGAATTACATAATGATATGGCGTTAAAGCCCAGAAATATAATGTGGGTTGTAGCCCTCAAAACCCTAGATCATTATCTCTATCTGAATTGATTTCCTAATACAACTACATGATGCCTATATACATTGATTCCCAGCTCCAGAAAAGGTCTGCCTCGGCCTCAAGAGGTCTCAAACCCCAAATTTGATGAAACGTATGAAGGTCGGCCACAACAAATGAATTTCCCTTTGATCATTGGACAAACATGATGCATATCAGAACTAAGGTTCCTCAATGAATGTGCATCATTATGAAATGATCTCTTGAGCTCCACAAGTTACAGAATAGGTCTGCACCATTGAAAATCCAAGACTAGTCAATGCATACTCTCTGTCCAAATACAGTTGATATTATGTTAGCGGTAACTTCATTTTGGAATCTCTAAAACACGTGAATTCTAGATACCATGTAGATGTTGCCATGAATATCATATATCCTACTCTGTGAGCTCTGATGTTACAATGTGGTACAATGTAGTATGAAATACTAAGACTGGGTCTGATAGATACTACTAAAATGCAAGAAAACATGAATGTAGATATTTTTGGTTGATGCAAGATTACCTGAAACCTAGGATGCTCCTACATCAGACACTCAAGGTTGAAGAAAACTGAGCCTCTCACTTTCCTAGGGATAGAGGAAAACCAATGTGGTCCACCTCAACCTAAAAAATCCATGATGAATCTTCCTCTGGTCTACCTTTCCATCTAACTAGATATTCCTTGTATTGCTTTCCTCTGGTACTGCATCCAACTTTCTTGTCTATAATCTCTTCAATTTCCTCTAGATGATGTGTTATCTAGTCTGACAGACCAACTTCTTTGTCCTCTGGTGATTCTCCTTCATGGTATTGGTACATGTATGCTATGTTGAATATAGGCGATATGCCAAATTCCTCCAGTAGTTCTACTTCATATGCATTTCCAAAATCAAACCTCCTGATGATCTTACAAGGTCCAAACTTCTTCATATTCAACTTATTATATGTCCTAACTAGAAACCTCTCCTTTCTTAAATATACCATTACTTCCTCTCCAACTACAAACTCCTCATGTCTTCTCTTCTTATCCATTATCTCCTTGTAAGTACTATTCATCATCTCTAGATGCTCCTTGATTTGAGTATGCATTATCTCCATGAATCCTGTAAATTCTTCTGCCTCCTCACTCCTTTTATTCTCCATATTGATGTCTCTTAACTCTGCTACTCCTCTAGGTTATTGTCCTGTCACAATCTCAAATGGTTTCTTCCCTGTGCTCCAATTTACTGAATTGTTGTATATATTTTTTTCTTGTGGTAGTATCAAGTCCCAATTTCTTTCTTTCCCTTCAATCAAACATCTCAACAAGTTCCCCAAACTCCTATTTACTACTTTTGTTTTTGATCTTTCTGTGGGTGAAATGTTGAACTATACTTCAAGTCTATCTTCATCCTCTTCCACAATTTTTTCCAGAAATATCCAATGAATTTAATGTCCTTGTGTGATACTATACTCTTTGGTAGTCCATGTAATCTCACAATCTCCTTGAAAACTAGGTCTGCAACATGTACAACATCATGGGTCTCCTTACAAGGTATGAAATGCATCATCTTAGATAATCTATCCATAGCCACAAATATAGAATCAAATCCTCTTGGTTTCTTAGGTAATCCCAACACAAAATTCATGCTTATGTCCTCCCATGGTCTCTCTGATACTGTCAATATTGTATACTTCCCAGTGTTCTGACTATTTCCTTTTGCAACCTGACAAATCCTACAACTCTAAACATACTTCCTGATATCCTTATACAACTATAGCAAAAAATAGTTCTCACTCACCAATGCTACTATCTTATCAATCCCAAAATGTCCTGCTAATCCTTTGCAATGCTTTTCCTTGATTAAATTCTCCCTCATTGAACTCCTAGGAATACATAGTTGATTGTTCTTGACTGAAATAATCCAACCATCTGCTTCTATCTATCTCTATCGGTTCTTTGCAAGCTTTCCATGCCTCCACAAAATCAATGTCATCCTCATACATATGCTTCAATTCCTCAAAAACCAATACTACAACTCTTAGCTCTGTCAACAAATTCCTTCTCCAAATCAATGAATTTTCAACCTTGTTTGACTTCCCACTCCAACGCTTCAACACAAATGTATAACTCTACAAGAATTCTACCCATCTCATGTGTCTTTGGTTCAACTTCACCTAACTATTCAAATATTGTAAATCTTGATGATCTATATACAACACAAACTCCTTAGGTTATAAGTAATGTCTCCACTTCTTCAAGGCCTGAACAATTGCATAGGATTCCTTATCATAAACTGAATATCTTCTCCTAGCATCATTCAATTTCTCACTGAAGTAGGCTATTAGCCTCCCTTACCACGACTTAAATATAGCTCTATTGCATTTCCACTTGTTAGGCGTAAATTTTTTAAACTTTTATGATTCATATCCATGAGTTTCCAAATTAGTCCTTACCATAAGCACAAGAATCCTCTCTTCATAATATTTTTTCCCATACTTTGTCATGTGGTCCCATAGAATCCATCTAGCCCTAAATATTTCACTGTATAATTCATATCGGCAAAGAGATGGTGAGGGTCTCCCCGATCCATAAAGCATTTTTTACTAATGTGTATCTTTTGTAGTCTATCAGAAAGAGTTCGGGAATGTCATACCGATATGATTTAATCTACAGACACATATTGGTAGAACGCAATTCATTGTCTCGGCGACCGAAAGATCCTATCGGCAAGAAAGTCATCATCGAAATAAGTCATAATGAACTCATATATGTCTTACCGACCGGTGCACAAGGAGTCATATCGACCAGACTAAAAGTCATCAGAATGAAGTCTTATAGCATTCATCCGGTCTTGTCGACAAAGTAGAAGGGGATTCTATCAATGATTATCGGGGTGAAGTCAAGGAGTCTTGCCGACCCATATGTCACACCAGCAATTATGCTAGTAAGGATTCAGCGGTATGTATTATCGGTGAGAAAGTAATTATGTCTCAACGACAAAAAGACGAGGATATATAGCGAGTGAGATACAAAGTAATCGTGGAACATCGACCAACTCAAAATATCACAGCGATATACATAAGACTGAGAGGATAACTATCGGTGAGACTCCGAATGTCAATGAGACTACGGGACATTAAAGTGATATATAGTTTGTGATAGTCGGAGAGACTCGAAGTGTCGGGGAGACTACAAGATGTGTTGACGAATGTTTTAATGAACGTTGGTAAAAGCTTTGATAGAGAGGTCGCCCAAGATTTGAAAATGTATCACCGACAATACTATATGATGTGACAGTGAGAGTTTCGAAAAAGGACTTGCTACACTCGTGTTTCAGCTAACACATTAATGGCACGACGAAGCACAATAAGGAAAATTCAATTGGAAACATTAGTGTGGAATTGATAGCGGAAGGATCAGAGGGGTGAACGAAGAACTAGGGCATTCTTTCAGTCCGAAGGTTTCAAGCAAAATATAGTAAGTTCTTGTGCCTTAGTTCCTCTAATTTTGACTTCTGTAACTTTTGAAGAATGGAATTCTGACTCAAAGAAAATCAAAAGTAGAAAACATGGTGAGAGCAGTCATCCTAAAGGAAAGAAACATAAAACTGAAATAGAACATGAGGGCACTAAACGAAGATTAAATCAAAACCTCATTGACCAATTACCTGGCTCTGGACCTAAAGCCAGAAGATCTGCACAACTTAGGGAAAAAATAGATAAATTGGATGATAAATGTAAACTCATAGGAGATGTTTGGACTTCAATAAGAGGATATGAGTTGTTTAGCTTTCACTATTATCAGAGAAATCATTTTGAACCAATATGCAACCCATGGAAGCTTAATTTGGGAAAGCTGGTGTGCCCTAATGTATTTGTCAATGCAGAATTGGTAAAATTGTTAGTTGTTCATTATAACTCGAAACTCAAAGCTATATGTGACCCATCCGGGAAACCACAAATACACTTATCAGAAGATGCAATAGGGGAGGTTTTCAATTTGGAAGGGGTTTGCAATGAAAAAATCATAAGTGAAGAATTGGAAATGGAGTTCGGGAGAATGGACACAATTTATAAGGGTTGGAGGTTGCCAATTCACAGGATTAGACAAGGTGGAAAACTAGTTCCTCTATAGGATAGTGATGGACCTCCTTTTCATGTTGACCTATTTGAACCCTATATGAAGTATACTTATTTCTCAGTAGGCCAGGTATTGGGAATGGATGTCCCTGAGCATATGTCAATTTGTGTATGATATTTGAAGATATCTGGTATACAACTCTGGTATTTATTGATTATACCTCATACATTTTAGCTTGATTAGTTGATGGAAATAAAGGTGAGGGCCTCTATTTTACATCTTAGGCATTACTCATTGTTAATGCATATGGTGTTGCATGTATTTTGGAGAGGAGTTAGGGATGTGGCCACGAGATGAGAATTTCCCAATTTGACAAAGGCATGACATTACCTGTCCAATTATGGACGACTGTATGGGATAGTAGGTTTGCTAATTCTAGTTTTGTTCACTTTAAGGAGTATTTTGAGAAGACATTGTACAAATTGTATAATCATCCATGTGATTATTCTTTATCTGAAGAGATAAAGAGGTTTCTTCGGCCAAAGGATTTCAATGGGCCAATTAGTCATAACTGGGGGGATTGATATTGTTTGGAGGGTGCTACCATGATTAGGGTTTATGGATTTGAATATGCCCCATTCACTTTGCCTAAAACAGTCTCAAACATAATTGCATATTTGGAAATTATCAGACAGATGGACTATTCCAGTGTTATGAATTTTAGCTCCTTTGGAAAGCAGCCTTTCATGCCTAGTACATTATGCTTCGGTGATTTTACTGTATTAGCCAAGGAAGAATATAATTTGATCCTTGATAAGCTACTGTAGTACACTATGAAAAGAGGACCACCTAGAAAGAATTTTGACCCAGAGGGATACATCAATTCTGCTAAAATGAGGATAAAATTTGGAGGGTATCAACATGTGCCCTATCAATTCAATGATGTCATCCAAAATTTAGAAGATGAAGAAGCAGAGATAGTGGTCGAAAGATATAATCAAGGGTTACAAGATACATAGTTATTGTCCTCTAGGGAGGAGGCATTTGAGGATAATGTGCCACAAAACCAACCAAGTAAGATGTCAAGATTGAGAACTCAGCATTACACTTGCTCTGCTAGAGAATTGAGTGCTGAAGAGAATGTAGATGCAGATGTAAGGCATGTAGAGTACAGATCATTTGTATCAAATGATGAATTTGTAAACTCTCCAGAGTTTAAGGCATTCCTGTACAAACAAAAAGGAAAATAAATAAGAGAAAGGGTTTACAATATCACATCAGGTAATGAAAAGTAATTACTGAATGACTTAAAGATGTGTGTGGACAAGGAGATGGCAGGTATGACCCCTGAAAAGGGGAGGAAAATGTTGGAAACTAACGGTGTTATGATTTTTCCCGGGTTGGATCTCAATTCTGCACTAGTTTTTGATAGTTTCTTGAAAGATAGTAATGCTACACACAAGCTCAGCCCAAAAAAGGTAATAGAAGTATATGCAGGGTCAAAGTACAATCCAGATGAAGGGTCATTGATGATTTGGGCTTTATATCCACCTCATAGAAAATCAGTTGTCATTGATACTGAGAAAGCATCTGGGCATGCTATGAATTTAAAGATTGGAGAGGCTGATCTTGTGGCAACTGCAGAAATTGGAATCAATGTTGCAAAATTAAACAAAGCCCAAATTCAGATGTTAATTAAGGAGAGGGAAATGTACAAAATGAATAATGAGAGGATGTTGAGAGAAAATGACCACCTAAAAGATTTGTTAGGTGTTACAATGAAATCAACCAAGCTGCTCACTCATGGTGAAAGTTCACAGTCAAAAGATCGTTGGGAAGGATCAAGTACTTATTCTCAAGGGAAATATGATGCACTTGTAGCAATGATTAAGAAAAGACAGGCCAACCTAACAACTTGGTTAAATAAGCTCTGGGGAAAACATTCACATAACTTTGCTGCATTGAAAGAACATGAAATAATGGATGGAAGGATTCTGGAGAAGTTTCAAGAAATAAACCAGAGGGATGTTTCTAATAATGTAGCAATTGAAGCTGCAAATCATTTTGTGAATAAGCACTGAGACTTCTCTAAAGAATTGCGAGGGGATGCATAGGGATTGATCAATGGCACATGAAAGGATTGACTACATTCTTTGATGATAAAGGAGAATTAAAAGAAATGACTAGATGGAAAAGTGAAAGTGAGTCCATACTGTAAGAAATTCTGAAAATAGCTACCATAGAAGACACAACATTGGATGAGGCATGCGAACAAAATGAGAAGATGGTAAGAATGGAGATCACAATCCATAATGCAATCGGAGATGCAGATACGCATGAA
>VDFB02162448.1:0-20846 GCA_007258455.2 Sequoia sempervirens | reverse complement strand
TTAATGCCGAACTTCAACGAATTTTTTTAAAAAATTTCAAATTCGTAAAAATTCGAACCTGAAGTTTGATATTCGCCGAACCTTGTGACACAGATCATTTCTATAACAATTTTGGAGGCCAATACTATTGCATTTATTTATACGAAAAGTTGCCAGGCCAGAGTAGGAGCGGCCCTCTTTGGAATGGGCGATTTCACCATTAGAAGCCACAAAAAAATCTGATAAAAATCTTCAAGGGTCGGTTTTCAACATGGAAGCAAGGTGCACCACTTAGAAGGCATTTGGAAGCTTGTTCAAGGAAGATCGAACCATTTTGTGTTGGTTGCAAGTCATTTCCAAGTTCCTTATTTTATTGTTGCATTTCATTTAAAGGGTCATATTCACATTGTATGCATCTATTGATTCAATCAGCATCTTCTCCATGTAATTTCAATCATATAATAGTCTCCATATTGCATATGTAATGCTACAGCTGATTGGTATTTAGTTTCAGACATATTCATTTGAAAGGAAATTATAAACTCAAGTGTGATTGCACTTCATTTGCAGCTTGTAAGCACTCTCATAATATTATAATATCAATTGGAGTTATAAGGTGTTTGCTTGCCAACTATTTGACAAATTGTCCATCTTATGTAGTTGCATTGTGTTGGTACTAGTTTTCATGCCAAGTGTTTGTGAAAATGTCTCTTGGCTGTAGGTGTTTATTTGCACTTAGAACTTCATGTATTTACATTTGAACATACCACAAAGAGCTGCAATTCATCTTAGTTACCTGCATAGTTGTCTTAGAGATCATTTGCTAGCATTTTACATCATTTGCAAACATCAAAAACAAATCCAAAGCAAACTGAAACAAAAATCAGCAAGCAAGAAGGTTACAAGACAAGTGTTTGACAAAATTACCAAGGCTGCAAATCAATGTTTTCATATCAGATTTGGTCAAGCACATTACAGTTTCTTGATTTTCAACATTTCCCGCTTGATCTTCGTTTTCAAGCGTCTAACAGGTCGCGTGAACAGGATGCTAGATTCATCACGAAGCTAGAAGAATTCTGAAGAAGACCTCCAACACTACAAACCCTAACAAGTGCATTTGACCCTTTGAATTCATGGGCGCCCCTGGCCACATCAAGAACTTGATGATCCTTTCGTTTTATGTGGTGTGTCTTCACTTGATCTGCATTTCGCGCATTTTGATGTCTCCTTTGAACTAGCTGATGAATTCGTTGGAAAGCCTACTAAGATCTAGAAAGAAACTGTTTGTTGCTGCAAACCTTTAAAGTACTTCTGACCGCCTGAATCCTTGGGCGCCCCTGGCCAACAGGGGTGCTTTTGTGCTTCAAACTTAGCCATTTTTTGACAATTTTCATCCTTCTTGAGCTTCACGTTCACCATGTCGTCGATTGCATTGACCGCAATCACCGTCCGCGTGCAACACCAACACCAGTCGTTCACGTGTTTGTCGACTGCGTCGATCACCTCTGTTGATGTGTTGACTACATCCGCCATTGCGCTTGCGTGATCTGTGAAGCGTCCAACATTCCAGACTTAGTTTATTCTTTGCAATTTTTAACTTTTCGAAAACTCCTCCATTGTTCACCATTTTTTGAGCATCTTTCGCCATAGATTGTTCTATGCAACGTTTGAAGTTTAGATTCTGACACCTAGTATCTGGCCATCCTCCATTGATGACCTCGGAGGTCCTAACTTTTCTCATGAAAAAGTGAAATAGACCCACCAGAGAAAAACTAACTTTTTGACGATTCTGACTGGACCAATGTGATCGTGACGAAGAATCAACCAATCAAAGTCAATTTGAGCCATTTTTGGAAAGATCCTAGTTTTAGGGTTTTTCTAAAAATAGGGGCCTAAAACCCTAATTTTCAAAATTTTAGGAGCATCCTCATGACAATAAACCTAAAAAACCCCATGATCCATTTGTTGTTCAGAAATCCCTAACAAAGGCAATTTGCTATTTTTAGACATTTCAACCCTTTTTTGGATTTGACAACAATTTTATAAGATTTTGACCTTTTTACCAAAATGCCTTATTGAAGCAAAAAAATTATTTTGGGTACAACATTAGGCTCTATCTGGGGACCATGTCGAATACTTACAGCATAGGAGAACCGAGAATCTCTGGATACTAAAGCGTAGACCAGTGTCTTATTAGTTGGGCAATAGAGTCAAGATTATTTCTAGTCCACCTAATAGTTGGAATTTTCCAAAAATCACCTAAAACAAGACTACCTAATCACTTAAAACATGACAACACTTTACGAAACAAGGAAAAACAATACAACATAACGAAAAGCGAAAAGAAAATTACTCCACCCCCGAAGGGATGAAGTGCTTTAGATATTGTCCATTGTATGACAGCGGTAAGAGCCTTCCATCGATATTGCTTCTGCCTGAAAGGTTTTCCTTCTCTTCTAATGGATATTGCACGAGATAATCCGTATGGGATGAAGATTCTTAGGTTTTCATATATTCCGTCAAAGGTATTTTGACAAAAGTCAAAATATGACGCAAATGGAGAAGTTGATACCACTGAGGGATCAGTTTTGTTGTAGTCCATCCTTGCGATGTTGAATGCTTCAAACCAATCAATCGAGTTCCTAACTCGATTTCTATAATGCCATAGGTGATCCTTTCTAACCTGAAAATATCCTTTGATTGGCTCATCGATCAGCTCTACATCTCCTTTAACACATAGGAGTTTGATTCCCATGTCTACAACATTTTGGAGGCCTAAAAAAGCGCCTCTTTTTCAGTTTTAATGAATTGCAATTGTAAGCAATATGCAACTGGGTGCAACTGTCCTTTAGGGGAGATGATCATTTCCCCTGCCCTTGAACCCGCAGTTGAACAACCCCCATCGAACTGCATTGTCCATAACTTAGTATCCTCTATCAGTTTCTTTTCAGAACAAACAATGTTCTGGTCTTTACTTTCTAACTCTAACATCGTCACATAATTACCAAGACCCGTTTCTTGATATAGAATTTGAGCTGCAGGGTCTGGGGATTTCACCACTATGAATCGGGATTTGGGCTTAGGTTCTATCTTGATTTTTCCCTCCTTCACAAGAACGGTTGTGAACGACCAATCTAACTGCATTGCAGCACCAAGATCTCTACAGAAACTACGGCTCAACAACATCCCATAGCTGGCTGGAATGTCAGCCACTAGGATATTCATCATTAACTTTTTCTTCGGACAAGTTGCCAACCTTATTTGAGCTTCCTTCAATTGTCCGACCAATGGCACCGACTTAGATTCAAGTGAATAACACTTGTCCTACATCTTAGTGCATGAAAGTGCTAATGGATTCATCACTTGTAAAGGCATGACATTGTCTGAAGCTCCTAAATCTATGATGCAATTGCTCAATTTGAATCCTCCTATATACAAAGATATATAGAAGGGTTTAGGCTTTCCTCCCGCTAAAATAGATGACTCGAGCAATGTAGGCTGAATTGAAGCCTCTTTCTTTACATATTGTGTTATTCTGTCCAGCTGCTCAGGGTGATCATGAAGATACTCCAACTGTGAAATCTTAATTTTGGTCTTCATCATGGAGTTTACAATGTCAAAATTTGCTAAAGACAGGTCTTGAGCAACCACTTTAGCATTCTCTTGTGAATTTTTAAAAGTGGAAGTTACAACCACTTCCTTAATTTGTTCTTTAGCTCTCTGCCTCTCTTCTTCTTCCTTTTGCGCTTTCAAGTGCAGAGCACGTGTAAACATAGGCATTGAATGTGTAATGTCCCCATTTTTGTGAGCATCAATTTGCAGAGGAATTAGCCTATTCCTGACCCTCGTAGGCTAATGTGCGTCGTTAGGGGGTCTTCTTTGGGCAGTTACCTAGTCAGTGGTTGGCTTCTTCTCCTGGATTCAGTAGTTATAAGGGGGTTTCTTATGTTATGCCGAATGTTGGAAAACATAATGTGTTATCATGATGTTGGAAAACATAATGTGTTATCCGAATGTTGGAAAACATACTATTTTGCCAACATGTTTGCACTTTGTGAATTCTAAAGTTATATTTTAATATTATTATAAAGTGCAAATAAAAATAATTATTATTAATGATTTATTAGAAGCTTTTAGATAGCTGACCTCAAGAGGAGATAAGTATATTAAGAGGGGGTGGGCTTTGCTTTTAACCATCCAGGAATTGATATGTGTTTGAAGTTTTGGTTTGGAGAAGGAACTAGCTAGGGGTTCTACCATTCTCGAGCCTTTGGGAACGAAACTCTCATTGGTTGTGCAATTTTGAGGCTGTGAAACTATCAGCTGAGATTATTGCCAGTTGTGGGCTTCATTTCAAAAGTTCAACTCGTGCTTGCATTGCAAATTTTGTGGCCTTTGGCCAAATTTGGAGATAGAAATATCATATCAGCTTATTCGGAGCATTTTATGGAGAAATACAATTTTGGAGATTACATTGTGGAATTCAATTCAAGGGGAATAATTGCAGATTTTTATTGGAGAATTTCAGTTTTGAAGAAAGGTCGAATTTGCAGAAAAAGGGACGATTTTATTGTGGCTTCAACTCATGTTTATTGCTGGTGAGAAAGTCGTCATTTTCATGTAGCTAGGTGCACCTCACCTCATTCGATTTTGGCAAAGGAGCAGAAATAAATTCCAATAAAATCCTCAAGGCATTGTTTGGCATAAAGGAGACTAGGCACAGCTTTGGAGACACAGATACAACCTCTTCAAAGAGAATCGAATATTTTGGTGTTGCTGCAATTGACTGTCCAGGTTCTTCCAAAATTTTGCATCATAGCTGTAGTTGCATTCTCATATCAGATTTGTCATATATTTGTAAGCCAAGCGTCTTGGAATTTGCATTCACATAGTAATCAGTTATGTACATCATAGGAAAGACTGTAGTTGCAATGTTGTTTCATAAACCGCAGTTGGCAATATATTTTCAATCATGATCATGCTAGGAAGGAAAGGTTTGATTGCATATTATTATCAGCATTGTAATTGAATTGCATATCAATAAAGGAGTTATAAGTTGCATGACAATTGTTGATGTAATTTTCATATTTCAAGCTTGCATTCCAGTTTACATGCCAAGTGTTTGACAAATTGTCAATTGGCTGTAGGGTCTCATTTTGGCATAAATAATATTATAATATTGCATACCAAGTGTTCGTGTTAATACCACTTGGCTATAGTTGCACATATGCCATCTTAGGTTGCATCCAAAGTGTTGCTATAATTCTTTGAAGTTAAGTGTAGAAGGTATATTGTAAGTAGTTTGTTTGGCCTATATGTACTCAAAATATAAAACAATTGTATTCCATATTGGAAGTCATCTCATGAAGTTGTCATTTTGTAACACTGTTCCATCCTTCCATCCTTCCTTCTGTCCTTCTCCTGACTACGCTGAGCGTCTGCCCAGTTACTGCTTGAGCTGTTTGTTCCAGTGATGATCTGCCTGAGGCTCCGTCCTCCTGTCATGCATCCGTCCAGTCATCTGCATTCTCCTTCCATATATGCAGTTCCTCTATTAGGCCCAGAAGCCCAAGTACTTCTCATTTTAGTTGAACCATAGATGAAAAATGCGAAGAAAAATCTTGCAAATCGCGAGTAATCACAAGCAGAAGTGGAGTGCGATTTAATCGCCCAAATACTCGCAGCCGCTTTTTCTAAAAATCACCATGGTTTTTTCCGTATCCCACACCAAAATGCATGCGTTTTAGGGCCAAAAATTGGTTTTAAAGAGGTGTAAAAACGCAGCAAAAGAAAAAACGTCAATTTTTATTTCATTTGAAACCCCTCTCAGGCGATTTCTAGCACTCTGAGCACGACACAACGCAGCTAGGGCACAGGAGGACGCGTGCAATTTTAATGATTTGTAGCTCGATTTTCTAGGTTTTTATTTCATTTGAAACCTTCGTTGTTTCATTCACGCCATTGTTCTGAAAAAAATCCGTTTGTTCATTGTTTTTACTCCGATTTTTCTGTGTTTTTTTCATTTTTTTGTGCCTTTGTTTGTTTGTCTTCGTTATGGTTGTTTTTGTTCATTATTTTAATGTATATTTATTATATATTTATTTATTGATATTTATATATAATCATATATTATTATATATAATTATAAAATAATAAATATTTATTATCTTATATAAATAAAGATATACATATAATATTATATTTAATATTTATTACATTCTAGGTTATATAAATTTATTTTATATTTATATATATTTGTATAATAAATATATAATAAATATTTATATTATTAATTATATATTTATAAATACATATTTATATTATATATTTATAAATATATAATATATATTTATTATTTTTTTTTATATATATATATATATAGTTATTTTATATTTATATATATTTATTATATATTTATATATTCAGTTCTAAGTAGTAAGTGTCCAGACTCTAACTGGTATTTTCAAATGTTCAATAAATTTGCTGAGTTATTGCCAAATTTTTCCTCAAGTTTTTGACAAGTCCCGAGTTTTCAAAAAATTTAGGCCTACCGAGTTATTGCCAAGTCTGAGTTTTTCAACTATGAGTTGAATGGCTGCCAAATTCCTCCATATTTTGCACATGCTTGTATATTTTTGGGAGCATTAGAGCAAGTTGAACCCCTACCAAGAGGGACATGAGAAGGTTGGAAAGTAGAAAACATAGAAGAGATATTACGAGCAGTTATATCAGTTATGTCCCAAACCCGCAAGTCCAAAATCCTAGAACTTTTGTTCACCTTCAAGGCTAGCTGCTCTCTTCAAGAAGGTAGAAAAAGAGTTCATTAACAAATTGATGATGGTTGAAGGCCTACAACAAGAGTGGACAATCTCTCCTAGACGTTGGGCTTAGCTCAAACCCAAGAGGGTGTTCCTAGAGGTTTGCATTAGCAAGCATTCTACATGAACTAAAATGTAACGACTAGAACAAATAGCAGCCATACCCAGTTGCACACCTGATCCTAATTTTTGTCACTAGATAAAGAAATTGATTGCAAAAGACCTCTATATAGTTGATAACACCTTGCACATGCACCTATAGGTATTAGAACTGTAAACTAAAATTGACCATCATCATTACCTAACTATTTCCTTTATAATTGATAGAATATAACCTTAATTATTCAATTAATTATTGAATCTTCACTCCCTTATCAATTAAATAATATTTTATTTAATTAATAAAATCACTATTCATCCACTACTCAACATTATTCACCCGCACCTATTTCTATCCTAAGCCATTTAATCATTCCTCTTATATTCCACCTTAAAAAAATAAATTTATTTACCTAAGACCCCATACTCACCCCAAAGAGTAAATAAATATCGTATTTATTTAATTTCCTATTTTCTACACTTTTTCATTAAGTGGGCTAAAACCAATTAGCCCCTTAATCCCCAACTTGCACATACCAAATCCTAATTAAACCCCTTCAAATACCTCACATCCTCCAATGTGTACAAAGATATGGGTCCTTTGTACACAAGGCATGGGCCTTTGTACATGTGACATGGCCTTAGTACCATGTTAAATGGGTCAAAGGAATTGCCCACCCCTTTCATCTTGTCCACCCAGTGTTCCCAAGGAGAATTTCCGCCATTAATTTTCTCCTCAATCCCTCTCCCTCCATCTCCTCCAACCAAATGAGGACACTTGTCCTCCTCTCATCTTCCCATGGCTATCAACCATTATGAGCCATTGATCTCATTATTTTATTCTAGCCATCCATTTGCCTCTCCAAAAATCTATAAATTGGTAGACCACCCTAAACCATTAGAAAAAAATCTTCAAATGCAATCTTATCTTGTTGGCAAGAGCACTCACATCCAACCATCCATGAGCACAACCACTTCATCTTGGTGCAACAAGGGTCAATTCATGTGAGATCTTTTATGTTTTCATTATATTTTGTTCTCTTCTGCTTAATTTGAGTGTTGCTTGTCTTTTGGGTAGAATAGGTCAATAATTTTAGCTTGTTCTTGCATGCTCAAAATTTCATGTACACAAGCACATTATAATTCATTCAAATGTTTTTATTTGTTATTATTACACAATGGCAAGGTGCAAACATGCATGTTCGGATTCTCTAATGATTTTATTGTTTACAGCTTGCATAAGATAGTTCCCTAGTTTATATTTCTGAATTGTGAATAGCATGCAAAACCTAAACTACTACTCATCTACCCCTACAGCTATCAGGATAGAGATGATTTAAATGGAAGATTGATTGGTCCTTCACCAATGTTGACATTACCTATTCCATTGGGCAATATAGCCATGAACAACAACAAAGGATATGTGGTCAGGCATAGCATTAAAAAAACCAGATTTACATGAAAACTAGAGATTAAATCAAGTGTGTGTGTGTGTGTGTGACCTAGGAAGTCAAGCTATGAAGGAGAAAACATGCAAATCTGGCACTGCAGAGATCGCTTGCACCATAGTTGTCATGTTCATTAATGATCTGTGCACGAACCTTAAAGTGTGAAAGAACATTCTCTACACATTTGCCACAACTTTGAAGCATTAATGGCATGTGCATTTGAGTTGGGATAGGAAAATTATCCACAAAATCCACCAAAATAGTGGCCTGGAGATGGCATATCAATCATCGAGCTCTGCAACAATAAACTCAGCATTAAATTAAGAACCCACCTTTTTCATTCATTTTTCCTATGTGTGTGTGTATGTGTCTATCTCTGTGTCTGTGTTTGTGTCTGTGTCTGTGTCTGTGTCTATGTTTGTGTGTGTGTGCGTGCGTGCATGTGTGCGTGTGTGTGTACGTGCGCGCGCGTGAGTGTGTGTGTGAGCAACCTAGGAAGTCAAGCTATGAAGGAGAAAACATGCAAATCTGGCACTGCAGAGATCACCTGCACCATAGTTGTCATGTTCATTAATGATCTATGCGCGAACCTGAAAATGTGAAAGAACATTCTCTACACATTTGCCATAACTTTGAAGCATTAATGGCATGTAGATTTGAGTGCAGGGATAGGGAAATTATCCACAAAATCCACTAAAATAGCAGCCTATCATCGAGCTCTGCAACAATAAACTCGGCATTAAATTAGGAACCCACCTTTTTCATTCATTTTCCCTATTGAATCCATTGATTTGATTAAAATATGGGTTTTCAAGCACCAATGGGTTGAATTTGGTGGTTACGAGGCCAAATTGCCTCATTAAATGCATTATGGATCGTCCAAGAGAGTAGATGGGAGCCATTAAGAAATGTAGTAGGGGATCGGATTCCTGCAAAAGGTGGCAAAAAAAACATGGTGAAGTGCAGTGCATAGAGGAGGTGAGGTTCAAATGGGAAAGGAATTTCTACAAGGTGAAAGGGAGATGGCACCATGGTGGAAGGGTAGGTCACTTGGTGGATGGTGACATCAGCAAGCATGGGAGTGGCATTAGCATTAAGGGGTTTGTGAAAAATCCATGCAGAAGTGAAGATGAAGGTGAAGGTGAAAGGTAAGGGAAGTTAGAATGGATGTGAAAGTTCCACAAGGATGAAGGGAGGTGACATTTGCAGATGGGTGAGAAAATGGATAAGGCATGAAAAGCATTGCAAGAACCTCACATGGGAGTGAGGTGCAATTGAAAGTGGTGCAGTTCATTTGGAGGAAAGGGTTCCACAAAGGGAAAGCATGAGGTTGCAGAGATTTCTCAAGTTGGAATGATATCCCTTGGTGATATATCCTACTAAGTAAAATGTCCTACCAGGAGCTTTGAAGGGTAAATAGGTGTAAGTAATACCCAAGCCTTGCACTATTCTACATAATGTTGAGGTATTAAGTCTTGTATTAGCCATTCTGAAGAGAACCCAGCATTGTAAACTTTACTCTGAACAATTTGTTGCCATAATGCAGAAGTCCATGACTTAAGTCCCAAAGCTATCTAGTATCAATGGATGATGTTCCTCAAGCCAGCAACCATTGATTACAGCTCCCTGTATGATAAATATATCATGCACAGCCCAAACACATCAAGATGCTCTCAACAGTATATGTTTATCATAAAAACACCAAAAAGTGGAACACAAGAACTGAATATTAAACATTTGAGCTCTCTGACTGCTTACATCATCATTCAAATCAGATCAACTACATGGCCTCAAAAATATACATCAGATTATAATCAAGATACAAACACATGCCATGATTATTTTTTATATACAGAGTAATAAGAAATGAATAAGGCATCATTAGCTTGAGGCATTACAATGTCTTCCTCAAATTAACATTACAGAGAAACTTTTTCATTGAAAGAAAAATGAATACAAGTAAGATATGTTTGTCAAAAATAGATTACAAACGTGTACTTTAAAAGGAATTGAAGAATCTTCAAACTAATACTCACCCAAAATCAATGGAATTGTAATATCCATAAGATGTGCCATGTAATTCTTCACAATATGTAAAACTACAAAAACAAAAAAATTTAATGTGTTAATCGGCCATTAGATAGACAATGAACTACTGCAAACAACCATGAAAGTAAGAAAATTATTTTTGAGATGATGAGATAATTAGGTTCATTAGGCTTGTGAAAACCTTGAAAAGAATAATGTGAATCTTCCATATGCTGAATTTATGAAGAAAGATCCCAAGAGGAAAGATGTAAACAGGATCAATCGTGTAGAAAGCAATTTATTGTTTTCCCCAAATATTCACTAAGCATTCTTCTAAATATAGCTTTCTTATATTGAACATGACAATTTTATATAGCTTTATTATATTTGAACATGATGATTTTATAACATAAAAGCAAAGAGAAGAATAAAAGCATTATAATTTTATTATGTGAGTGTCACTCAAGAAAAGTCCAAAAGGTACAGATATGGGAAACCTAAGGGTAGTAAAGTTAATGATATTCCATATAGCAACTAAGTATTTTAAGTCTTCACTTACCTAGCAAGAAAATGGAGTTCTTAAATGATACCATGCTTCTCGTTCTATATAAGGTTGAGTCGAAAGCGACTGCTAATTAGGACCAGCCAGTTGCAACACTATTAAAATAGATGACATTAGCCAATATGATTATACATTGTGTAATGAGATGATCTGATAGATCAGAAATGAAGCAGAGCAAGGAAATCTGAATAGGATATTCTAACAGAAATTCAGAATGCCTACTCAAAAAAACGTAAACATGCAATATACTTCACTTGGGGCCTGAAAGTATAACGGAGAGAAGATTGGATGATCTTTTGTAGGTGAAGGCATCTCTTAAGAAAATCACACCCTTTGTAATTGACTGACAAATCTTGATAGAGATTAAAAATTATTAAAATATGAATAACACTTCATTAAAGATGTTACAATTATTCAAAGACAAAAGTCCTTAAATAACCAAACTAAGTCTTGCAAGGTGTTTATTGCTGGTAACTGATTGTCTGATTTGTATTGCTTGTTTTGAATGCAGATTTGATGCATAAAATAACTTAACTAACAATGCAAAGACTTCCCAATGCAACTAAGAT
This sequence comes from Sequoia sempervirens, assembly GCA_007258455.2. NCBI lineage: Eukaryota > Viridiplantae > Streptophyta > Pinopsida > Cupressales > Cupressaceae > Sequoia > Sequoia sempervirens. The sequence goes on along the minus strand of VDFB02162448.1, from coordinate 9,343 downwards.
AAAGTGCAGATTTTTTTTAGTGGTTTCCAAATGCAAGAACATGACTGAAACTAGAACAGATTTACAGGTACAGCACTATATCATTTTGTCAAACAGTTGGTGAACCAACTCCCCAACTTCATTATGTATATAGAACTTGCAAATGAACACCTTTGTTGATTTATTATGCAAAAATGCAGCTAATGGAAATACAGTTTGTTGTAGTTGACAACTTCTAAGATATGCATATGCTAGTATAAACTAGACAGCCATCCAACAACTTTACTTGCATTTGTCTTCTCTGAATGCCACGTAGGAACTCCACAATTATTGCACCAACCTCTGCCTGGTGAAACATGACTCTCCAAAGTCGTCCTCCAATATATACACCAAAAAGTCGTTTCCCCAATATGGACGATATATTTGTCTCTTAAAAATAAGACCTCAACCGGCTCCCAACAGGTCTCTATGAAGGCGATTCTGACTTTGTCTTTTGTCTATAGGCTTTTGTCTTCATCTGCAAATGGATGATCACTTGTCTTCAAGCTTCCATATTGACATCGGCTTTTCCAAAAATTTGTTGTTTAAATTTGTACCCTTGAATGTATATTTGAAACGGACAATGGCGTGTCATATAAACTGTTTCCTTTCAAATTAGGAGGGGAAGCTCCCTCTGTTAATGAAGAAAGAAAGTAAATTAAAACTAATTCGCCTATCTTTTTTGTTTCATCTAGAGCACAAGGTTTATAAAACACAAACGCTGCAGCTGAGATTTTCTATTTAAGAACTTCAACTACGACTAACTTAAGCTAAAGACGTTTCTAACTTCTCAAGTAATACGCAGAGCAAGAGAAACTAGAAATGAACAAGGTTGATTTTCTAACAAAGTGCTTCAATAAACTCTTTCTCAACAAACATCTACACACTTCAATCTAAGCTGAAATTAAGCTCATAAAAGCATAACGCAAATAACGGAAATTTGAGACATTATACCAAGGCAAAGGAGGCTCATGATTTTATTTCAAACTGAACAAACACTAAACATATGCCTGGAACAAGAGCTTGCAGCTAAAGAGGCTTGCAAACTTGTTCTGGCTAACAATAGGAACAAGAATTAACAACTAATTTACATACAAAAGAGACTCAATACCTGCTTACTATAAAACAATTGAACAACACCGGAATAACAAATGATAACGAATTTAGGTTCAATGCTTGTTATCACTAGCATGGTTAAAGAAAAACCACGAGCAAAGGTTCTTATTTATAGAGAAGCAGAGGAGTAGGGAACCCTAAAATCTCCTTGCTTTCACAATCTAGGGCTTGCTCAAGAAGCAAGCTTTATTACTAAATCTAGAAAGAAGATAACATCTAACACCTAAGAAAGCAAAAAAGCAAGAAAGCGTTAAAAGCGTGAATGCCAAACTATTTACAATTTATCTCTTTCTCTCAAAGAATTTTATTAAGAATTGTTCCAGAATGAAAGAAAGCTGAAGAAAGCAAATCCTAAATCTCTGAATTATTTATTAAAAGTAGGAAACTGTGGTCCCGGCCATACATCTATGCCCTCAATAACAAAACACTGCTTTTCAAGAATATCTTTCGCATCTGCAATAGATCTCAAGAAATCTTCGACCTCATTGGCTGCCTTTTCAAACTTTGCTGACATCATGGAAGTGTGACTTGGCAGATTCTTATGTTTTTCTTTCATTCACTTCAGTATAATCTTCTTCTTGTATTTTTCCTTATGCATCTCCCATATCCTCTCACATTCTTTGAGATAGTGACACTTGTTGTCCCTCATTTTTGACTTGTTAAAATTGGGATAACCTATCAAAATTTTGATAAAATTTGAAGATTTTCTCTTCTAAGGCATGTTTTACGAGGTGCAAAGGTTAGAAAATTTCAGTTTTGGGTCTATAGTCCTTTTGGCTAACATTTTTCACTCACTCTTGTCCGTTTTCGTGAAATTTTGAGTCATTTTTAGTGTGTTTTTGGTCAATTTCAGTTTTTTTAGGCAATTCAGCAGAATAGGGAAATTTAAGCCTAAGAGCAAAATTGCTGAATGTCCAAAAAATCCCGACTGCCTTATGCAAAATTGCTAAAACTTCCAAAAGTTCCAAAATTGCTAAAACTTCCAAAAGTTCCGATTTTGCTTAAGTTGTTTAAAAATACCTATTTTTATTAAAATGAAATTGTCAAATGAGCTAAAAGGTCCGATTTCTTCTATTTGACAAAATGTAAAATTGCAATGAGTATCAAAAAACCCGAAATGCTTGCAATGAAGTTTTACATGTTATTTTTCACTTGCAATGACCATCAAAAAACCCGAAATGAGTTTTGCAAGTGTTTTTGTGAATTTTGTAGCTTGATCTTGCTCATATGTACCCCGATTGAAGAGATTTTGGCATGAAGAACACTTGGCAAGGTCTGCAACTTTATTAAATCCCCCATTTTTGCTCTACCATTGCCACGTTTTTGCAGATTTGAGTTTACTCAAGGCGCCTAGGGTTTATTTATTTATTTATTTTTCTTTATTTTGGCTTGTAAACTCTTGTTGCAGGTATGTTCTTTGTTTCTTTTTATTTTTCTGTTTTTGTTGCTTTAAATCTTTTGTTCTTGGGTTGCCTTTCTATGGAGATTGAGATTGCATATTATAAAAAAAACGTGTATGGCTAAAAACGTGTTTTTCCACTTCATACGCCCTTCATTCATAAAAACGTTTTCCTCTTTCTTTCATTCGCCTTCCCATTCGCTTTTCATTCATATGCCTCTCATTCTATTTGAAATGTCATTCATTTCATGATAAACACGTCCTTCATTCACCATATCCATTGAAAACGTCTTGAAATATACCGAGCCAAATTTTTTCGTTTTTTAAATAACAGATTACAACATTCAAGCCAGTGCACCCGTTAAGGTTAGAAGGGTAAACCGAAACGTGCAAGAAGTAAACTTAAGATGCAGAAGGGAACTCAACGCCAAGTATGTGCTACCCAATCCAAGGTGGAGTGAGGGGCGACCATATGACGGAGTGATTACAGAAAGTAAAGCTTGAAAGGAAATGCTGAATAACGGAACTACTCAACACCCAGAATGTGCTTGCTCACCCCGAAGGGAAAGTAGCTACCATAGGGCGGAGCTCTACAATTTCCAACTAAGACTGAAAGCATACGTAAAGGAAATGCTGAATACTGAATCTACTCTACACCCAGAATGTGCTTGCTGACCCAAGATGGGAAAGTAGCGACCATAGGGCGGATATGGATTACATACAATATCAAAATGCTGAAAGAGAGAACATTACAATCTGACTGAGCAAGAATCTAAGACCGACAGTACTACTGCCAGTATACAATTTGAAAGATGATTACTTGCTACCAATTACAAATCAGCCTTTAAGAATATTGCAATAATATTGAAGCATTCAATGATTGCCAGGAATAAGCTTAACTTGCATGAAAGGAACGGATCCAACCTCTTTAAATCTGTGCAATCTTCAATGATGTCTCCGTGAAGCCTTTAAGAGTTCCCAGCACCCATCCAAGAGCAATAGTGCAGATCCCTGTTTGCTGTCATAACAATACTGTATTTTTTCTTCATAAAACAGCAATGTATAATCCTTGGAAATTCGTAACTCCCTTGAAACTCAAGCAAACAATCCAAAATTGAATGCAAAACACAAGTATAATGAAGGCGCCCAGCGTAGGAACATAAAACAGAGTCAAAGAGCAGATTATATTGAATGGCACAAATCCCAATGATCAAGAGCCATTGAATGCTAAGGACACATCCTCAGATCTCCAATACTGACCACATAGAAGTCATCCTTGACTTCGTAATTGCCCAATTGTATTGACATGTTCAGAATCCTCTTGGTGCATGAGATGTGAAACCCATCCGCAACCATAACTCTGAACCCTTCAAAGTCTTCTGTTTGCAATCCTTTCTTTGCCACCACAACTTCGTCTATGAAGTTATGTGTTGCACCCGTGTCAATCAAAGCAACAATACGTTGCCCTTTGATCATTCCCCGAACTTTAAAGGACTCATTCTTTTGGAAGCTCGAAAGCTGAGCCAATGTACCACCACTTTCTTTTTCACCTTCAGACTCTTCTGGAGTATTTTCTTCATCGCTGTCCTCAAAGTCAGCTTGCTGATCAGAAAAATCAGAATTGTTTTCATCAGCTGTGTAGAACTCAATTTGATGAATTTTAGCTCCCTTTGGACACACATGATCTTGTGACCATTTTTCCCAACAACGGAAACATAAACCTTTCCTACGGAGTTCATTGATAGTCTCTGGATCCAATCTTGAGCCATGAGGTTTCTGTGGTTTAAACTCCTTATGATGAGGCTTCTGATGAAACTTTTTCTCTCTATCTCCTTTGTGAAAAGCTGGTTTGGAATGGAACTTAGCTTTGGGAGCAGCCCACTCCATGTTTCTAGCTTTTTTCATTGCTTCTTGTAGGGACGGTGGATCAAAAGCTTTGATCCAACCCTTGATTGGCTCCATCAATCCTTCAGTGAATAGGATTACTAACCTTCTCTCTGTGATTCTAGTGACCATAACTGAAAGTCTTTGAAACTCAGCTATGTAGGCATCCACAGTGCCATATTGTCTCAACTGTGCCAACTCCCTAAAGTGCACTTCTGGGTCCTTCTTCTCGAACCTTTCAATGAATCTATTGGAGAATTCATCGTATCTAGTGATTGACCCATGACCTAAGGTGACTAGGCCATGGTACCACCATTCATGCGCCACCCCATCTAGGTGTAGCGTAGCGAATCTAATCGCTTCTTCTTCAGCCATTGGCCTAAGTGCCAAATAGTTGTCTAGTTTTTGTCACCAGGCTCGAGCAGAATTATTATCGCTTCCATCAAAATGGGCAAGCGTAACCTTGTTGAGAGCTTGATTCCAATCTCCTTGTGCGGGGGTTCTTCTTTGATCATAGTTTCTCCCTTGGCCTCTATCCTTCCTTCTATACTCCATGTAATCATTGAAGGACATGTCAATTTTTACTTCATCAGGAAGAGTGTCATACTCAGTTCGGCCTATCCTCACCCTCTCCAAGGATGAAACATTTTCTTCAGGATCAGGCTGTGGGATTGTTGGTGTCAGAAACGTGGGTTTGAATGGTCTAGCAGAAATGTAAGTGTTGCTCATTGCAGGTTGGGCAACATGACCATTGTGTGGATTGGAAGCACTGTGCTCCCCGGTATTCCCTGTATTGTGTTGTGGAATATTGGGACCCAATCTCCCCAACAGGAGAGAAAACATATCCATCATGGCATCCATCTTCTTATCGAGTCCTTGACCCAAATTGGCTGAATTGTCTATACCCTTCCCACTGTCACCTCAGTTGCCAGAACTTCTTTCATTATCCCCCATTTCTGTTTCTTGTGAAGGCTCCCAATTAGCCCTCAAACCTCGGAAGCTGTGTGACCTTCTGGGGCTTGATGCAACTGTGGTTCCAACCTGCACTCTCTTGCACTCTGCCAAATACCCTCCGTTTCATCACCATAGAAGGCTGGATTTCAGCCAGATGGCGTGATGATGGCCTTATACCACCAAATATCTTACCAAATTTTTTCGCTTAAATACCGATTGCCAAGGCTTTAGCAACTCTAAGGTTGGGAAGGGTAAACTCAAATCTGCAAGAAGCAAACTTAAGATGTTAAGGAACCTAACGCTGGCAAAAGCAATTCCAATCCAAGGTGGAGTGAGGGCGAACATGGCGATCTGAGTGCGATTACAGTAAAGCTTGAAAGGAAATGCTGAATAACGGAACTACTCAACACCCAGAATGTGCTTGCTCACCCCGAAGGGAAAGTAGCTACCATAGGGCGGAGCTCTACAATTTCCAACTAAGACTGAAAGCATACGTAAAGGAAATGTTGAATACTGAATCTACTCTACACCCAGAATGTGCTTGCTGACCCAAGATGGGAAAGTAGCGACCATAGGGCGGATATGGATTACATACAATATCAAAATGCTGAAAGAGAGAACATTACAATCTGACTGAGCAAGAATCTAAGACCGACAGTACTACTGCCAGTATACAATTTGAAAGATGATTACTTGCTACCAATTACAAATCAGCCTTTAAGAATATTGCAATAATATTGAAGCATTCAATGATTGCCAAGAATAAGCTTAACTTGCATGAAAGGAACGGATCCAACCTCTTTAAATCTGTGCAATCTTCAATGATGTCTCCGTGAAGCCTCTAAGAGTTCCCAGCACCCATCCAAGAGCACTAGTGCAGATCCCTGTTTGCTGTCATAACAATACTGTATTTTTTCTTCATAAAACAGCAATATATATTCCTTGGAAATTCATAACTCCCTTGAAACTCAAGCAAACAATCTAAAATTGAATGCAAAACACAAGTATAATGAAGGCGCCCAGCTTAGGAACATAAAACAGAGTCAAAGAGCAGCTTATATTGAATGGCACAAATCCCAATGATCTGCAGATGGTACGGCCCAGGTACAGGGGCGATTTTACTTTAAAAATTAAATACACCAATATAAAATCTGCAACTTGCCACACTATGGCGCCTAGACCAAAGGAAGGGTAATAGCCAATACCCACAAAGAAATATTTTGTCTTTTTTGAAATATGAATGAAATACAGAATCTGCTGTAGCTAAATGCTAAAATCAGGAAACCTCTAACATGCAAGATCATAAACTAACAATACTAATGCAGATTACGATGCAAGGAATGCAATGCATTCACAACTAGACTAAATTCATCACTAGTCGTTGTCTTACAAACGAGAAGAGATGCCCAATGGTTAGGAGGTCTTCATCCCTCGAAGTGATCCAGATTCAATCCGGCAGCATAACGGTGTATTTTCCAAGATGATCCAAACTGATGCACAAGCCCTCTTTTTATAAGTTTCGTTTCACTTCACGAAACCCTAAAAACATCTTTTAGGTCAAATTCTCTGATCCCCTCAAGAAGGCGTACTTTCTCCTTCAAAGATTAATAAATGATATTTTAATTAAAAGTCCATCTTGAAAAGTGCGCCCCACATCATCTTGCTTGACTTAGGCAATAATTAAAATAAACATTTAATGAGGGCGCCACCCTCAATGGCCCCTTTTTAAAACATCTTTAAGTTATTACTTCTAAGCCCAAGGTCAACATTAAATTATAATATTTAAATGTGCCTTTAATGAAATAACTTAACTTATCCCTCCGGAGGTGCACTGAAGCCAAAACTGATCCAAACATCTGACCATTGAAACAGGAAGTCAACTGAGCTGAACATCATCTGCCAAACTGCCAAAAATAGAATTTACTAAAAATAGTAAATTCCAAAAAGTACCCAGAATGCCGGAATGATCATACCACTGCGAAGCCCTCTGAAAACCCAGAAGGAATCCGCCATTAAAACTGACATCTCCGAACAATGACCTCCTCAAAATTAGGAAACCCTAATTTTAACTCTCCTAATTAGCCTCCTAAGCCAAGAAAGGCCAATGCCACAGAACCAATGTGCTTGTGCATAGACATTACAGTCTAGTTAGCAAAACGCTTTTTTCATTATTGGAAATGCATTTTCTTCATTTTAATAAAAAGGATGTTTTTCCTCCATTTCTGCCCTTCATTTCATCCGTCATACATTTTCATTCTCCTTTCGTTCATTCCATTCACATTTCATTCCATCTCATTACCATTTTCTAGAAAATAAGAAAAGAATAAAAATGCCCTAGAAAGCAAATCGGGATTTCTCCAATCAATTGCAAGTAGGGCATTTTTTGTCTAAAATGCAACTACAAGTTAGCACAAGGAAATAAACTTGCAATGGCTTCCCAAAATCCCGATTATACCTTACTTGCTGTCAGCCTTCCAAAACCCGAAATTCACTTGTGAGCCCATTTTTGCATCAAATTATCCCTTCCCTTATCAGTCTTGTTTACACACATGATCTATCAAACCAATAAATCAAGGCATGGGCATTGTTTTATAACAATTTCATCTTGAATAAGGTGTTGTGGGTTCTTCATCAATGAACAAAAGAAGAAGAGATACAATAGTAATTCATGGAGCAGCTCAAAGGTTAATAATCCTCATGAAACCATCTAGGGACAAAGTAAATCAAGCATGGAAAAAAGACACAATGAAGAGAAGAACTTCCTAAAGAAATGGTACTACTCCAAGCCTGTGATAAGATTGCAGTTGCCAAGAACACACTAGGCCTTGATCCAGCTGAGTTGCAAGAAATTATCAGCAAGTTCTTATCTTTCAGAGCTAGGAACGAGACAAGTTGAAAATATTAGGTTGTTTTATGTATTTTACTTTCGACAAAGTACATGTAAAAACAAGTTTTGCAATTGCAAGTGTTCTATTCTTGCATTTTTGTAAAATGTAATTACATGTAATCAAGTTACAAGTCAAATTACAATAGGACTTGTAATTTGGAATAAGTCAATTGCAATTAGTTATCAGTTGAGAGATTTTCTCAAGTTTGTTGAGATCCTCCCACCTTTTTCTCCAAACCTCCCTCCTATAAATACTTGAGGGGGTCTATTGTAATCTTTTATCTTTTGGCAATGCAACGAAACTCTGCTAGTTTGTATGTGCACTTTAAGACTTTGAGCTTAGATGTAAATCAAATTATAGTCAATTAAAAGAGGCAAATTGCTTTCAAACTTTGTGTTGATTCAAGGTGTTATGTGACGACATTTTCTGTATATTGATTGTGAGTTTTGTGGTGTTATACAAGAGGGATTCAAGCTCAATTCTGCAGACTTTGATCTGCTTATTGCGTTTGGAGTTTTAGAATGGTTTTCAGATTTGATACTACAGACTTTGAGCTGTTTGTCATGTTTGAAGCTATTATAGAACGCTCAAACAAAGGGGGTAACTTGCAGACTTTGTGTTGCTTTTATTTTCTATTTTGAGCTGCTGCATACTGTACTTGGTTACCAGAAAATCATCTAAAAAGGTTGATAGGAGAGTAAATTGTCAAAGACTTTGTGCTTTCAATTTGTTTTCCTGTCCCGGAGGAGCAACGGAGGACTTTGTGCCTTTATGGAAACTTTGCTTCTTTATTTGTTTACTTCATAAATCATTTATATTTTCAGCTGTGATTCTTTTCTGAAACAAGAGAAAAGAATAAGTGTCTTTTCTGGAAAAAGAGAAAAAGACAGAGTTTCACCCAGATTTAGAATAGATTTATAGTTAGAGTGTATTTCTGAATTGTTAAAATAGACAGAAAAGGGGGAGCCTTCCCTTTGAAAATAGGAGAGTTTATCTCACACACTGTGGCTGAAACCACAATTTTGCATATCCTCAAGGTATACAAAATTTCCAACCAACAACACTTTCGTGCCAGGAGGAATGG
>VDFB02162447.1:0-15201 GCA_007258455.2 Sequoia sempervirens | reverse complement strand
TTTAGGGTTTAAGGGTTGAGGGTTGAGGGTTTAGGCATAGGTATTAAGGTTTAATGGTTTAAAATTTGATGGTTTAATCCTTCTCTATCTCTCCATCCCTCAACCATCTCTATGTCTCTCATTCATTGTCTCATTACTAATCCTCTAGGTTTCTCCCACTCTTCTCTCTTATCCTTTTCATTATTAGTAAATCTAATTAAATTTCTCCCTCCATCTATTGTTGCTCCTCTAGGTCTCTCCCACTCTTCTCTCTCCTTTGTAGGTCTCCATGTAGGTTCAAGGCTTTCACATTTACAAATTTCCTATAGAGCACATTTGACGCTTTCCAAATTGCAAACATCATATTTGATGCTCGCCAAATTAAAAGGCTATTTTGCAACACATTTAGTGCTCACCAAATTTGGTGAGTGCCAAATTTCCTTTTCCAAAAATGGTAAAAAAGGGAGTTGACTTGTGATAACGGCCCACAATTCTCTACCTTTGTCTGGTTATGTCCTTTCTCCACTAGGAAAATTCCTTTTTATGTAGTTAACTTGTAGTACCATATTGTGCTTGCTTCATCACCTTTTGAACACCAATTTGCTTGTTGGACAACATAGAAGAATATAATTTGAAGTTTCTACATCATAATTTATTATCTCAAGTAATATATTCATTTTTGTAGAATTGAAATGCTTATATTGAGTTTTTTGTTTAATTTTGACAATATAGACCATTCCTTTCATAATATTATTTTAAAATCATAATAGTTTTACATAGAATTCAACATTGAATAAGATGGAAGGTGCATGAAAAAGTTAAATTTTTAGGATTTAAAAAAAAAATGAAAAACATGACATAATTTAGATGAATTCATGTAAAATTATATAGAGGATTTCAAATTAACACAATAAGATGACATCAACATTGGTAAGAAATCAAACCAAGACTTTTGGCAAGTGCCAAATTTGATGCACACAAAAAACATTTTTTGGGTTTTTTTCAATGTGGCACCTTTTTTGTGTCACAAACTCATGCACTTACCCTCACGAGAAAATATTAAATTCAGGGACTTGAGTGTCCCACAGGGTGTGCCAAAATGTATGACCTAGAAAATGATTATGAAATTGAATGTCAAACAACAAACAAGGAAAAATCACAATTAAATTCAAAAGAGATCATATCAATGAAGCATAAACTATATCACCAAAAGCATATATTGTAAACTTGCATGACTTTGTTGAGGTTCATTATTCTCTTTTCACCTTGGAGAAATAGTGTAATAGTACTTGCTTCAAATTTTCCATAGCACAATAGCATAAAGCACTGATAGTATGATATAATTTATGTGCAATGATCTAGGAGGAGGAATAGATGATAGGAAGGCTGAATTTATAGATGTTTGGTGCATTGATCAACAATCAAGATCTAAGGAGAGAATAAAAAGATCAATGGTTCAGGATTGATGAAAGGAATTGATGAGGAGTTAATTGATCTCTGGTTGTAGCTAACTAGTCATATGGATCAATTAAGAGGATTGATTGGAGTGGTAACTGAGACTAATGGTTAGTGGATAGAATTGATTGCTCAATGAACTAATTTGACTAGTTAGTGAACTTGAAGTGAGTGGGAGTGAAGTGGAATTGAGTGAGAGGTCAATCAATTGATGAGGAAATGTGCATAGGTAAATAATTAAATGAAGCAATTATTAATTACATGTGCAAATGGATAGATAGATAATTAAATTAATTTTATTTATTTATGGGAGAATAATTAAATAATTGAAAATAATTATTTAATTAGAGAAACAGATGATGGGGATTAACTAAATAATATGAAATGATTTAATTAATAGTTTAGAAAAATTTAAAATTTTGAATAATTAAATAATTAAAAATTATTTAACCATTGAAGATGCCATTAGATTAATTAAATAAGAATAATTAGTATGATGTGATGATAGGAAATGTTGGTTGATTTTAAGCGTCTACAAAAATTATTTTAAATTTATTTAAGTTTGGACTCTCTATAAAAATTGACATCAAAGATAAATGGCCCTATTGATGTGGGCTTTGAAACATCAATCTACTTATAAGTTGTGAAACCTACAAGGTGGAATGACAAATTTTCCCTTGCTTGAAAGGTGGCCAACCTCAAGAGTCTTTCATTAAATCATTAAGAGGTTTACTAGAAATCTTAGTCAAAGAGAATTTTTCCTAGTTTATAGGGGCTCAATAGAGTGACTAAGAGTTGGTAATTTGAAACAAGAGTTCACTTAGTGATTTGCATTAGTCAAACAACCTATTTTGGTTATTTCATTTTTAATTTTAGTAAATTATTTAATTTCTTATAGTTATTTCTTGATCTTAGTTTGCTTTAGAGATTAAGAACTATAAAACCATATTTTTCTTATTGAAATAAGAATTCAATTAGATAAAATAGACAAATTTACTCATAAATTATTGTTTATTTTTAACATTTTTATATCTTGATATATGAAAAAATGATAATAATTTGAAAATTGTTAAAATTTCTATTGAAAAGTTAGAAAAATACTTCAAATTTGATTAAAAACCTTAAATTCAGAATTAATATGCCTAAATTTAGACAAATTTTAAATTAGATTTGCTCATTTTTAATATACTTTAACTCTAATTTTTGACAGTGATAAATATATTAAAATTCATAATAATTTTATTGTTAGAAGTTAAAAAATTGATTCAATTACCTTGCATGACTGAAATTTATCTTCCACAACTGAATTTAAATTAATCTAACATTGGGGTGTTAGAAAATGCAAAACAAAGAGGAGGGAGAGGAAGGAAAAAGAAAAGCAAACCTGCATCCAAACCTACTTGTGTGTCATTCGACAAATGGAAAAACTTGATAAAAAACTAAATTGTATTAGAATTCTTGTTGGAATCCCAACATAAGTTGTGCAATCTCCAAGGAAAGATAGCATGCATTAGTATTTGATAAATTTAAAATTTCACAATTGTGTTCAATTGACAACACAAAGTACCTCACAATTAAATAGGTATCAATGATATAAACATGTGGCTTCATTCATCAACATCCATTGAATTAAACACAAAAATTTAAATAGAAAGGAGTAGATTTTGTGTTTGAGAATTTTTATGGAATAAAATAAAAACTTAAAAAATTGGAGCAATAAGTCAGTTTTTATTCAATTTTAGAAGTTCCCAAACCCTCAATGGATTTTCCAATGAGTACAAATGATCAAATCACATGTTTAAATAGGAAATTTAGATGGGAAGGAAATAGCATTTATCATAAAATGACAAAATAATTTTAAAAATGAAAGGTCATAGTTGAACTCTTAATGTTTTTTTCTTTTCTTGTAATTTCCTTCCATTTTAATTTTTCTCAATCCTCATCAATATCATGGTTCCTACATTTTTCTCCCTCCAAATAAAACTTTCCTTGAATTATATTCCCTATCAACTATCTTCAATAAATTCAAATCTCATGATTTTGCAAGTTCTCAATCTCTTCAATATTTTAACTTTATTCACAATTTATTAACACTCAATTAGCAAAGACATGGAATTTACTAGAAATCTGAAATGAAAATGCTTAAGATGTTAATTATGGACCCATTTTGATATAAATTCTAGTATCTTCACTAGATTAATAAGAGTATTATTGAGGAGATCATATAACCACCAAGCCATAAATTCCTCAAAGGGACCAAAGTGTAGAACCTTGATAGTTGAGATATTTCCCACACTTTGTACCTTATTTACTTATGCTTCCTTGGAATGGCCTTCCTTGTTATTTTGGAACTCATTTAGTTATAAGCTTTTTGCTACAGTTTGATGAGACCATCTTTTAGGCAAAGGTTGAGAATCTAGCTTTACATTTCCTTCCTCCACATTACATCTATGAAGTCCAATTCTATTCCTTTTATATCCTACACAACCTGTAAGCTTTGCAAATTCTTCATTTTTAAACATAAATATCCCATGGGTGTGGGAAGCAATCATGATTGAATCACAAAAGAATTTCCCCATTGATTTATAGGGGTGACCTCTTTTCAATACCAATTTTCCATATTTAACTTTCAAAATTTTCCCTTTTGCATTTTGGAGTTCAACAAGTGATTTCAACCTCATGTCGGAGCCTTTACAAAATCAAACAAACTAATATTAGATCTAAAGATCAAATTTGTTTTGATTTAAAAAATATATAAATACTTTAAATTTTTTTTAACATCGGTTTAAAAAAAACATTTTAATATTTAATCTTTAATATCTTAAATCAAAATTAAAATACTTAAAAAATATTCAAATTGAATAAATGTTTCAAAATTTAAATTAAAAATATTAAATTTTACATAATTGATAATATATTCAGTTTTAATATTTAGTCATAAATGTTGGAATTCAAATTCAAATTAAAATTTTAATTATTTTTTAAATTAAGATTTCTCACGATTTGAATCTAAAATAATTAAATTTATTATTTTTAATATATGCAATTTTGGTAATTTTGTGATGCAACAAATGAAATTAGATTTATGACTCATATCCACATGCATAGAGAAAATGAAAATGCAAACAAACATGACAAGATGTCAAAGCATGATAGATGGACACTCAACTATGGAATCAAATACAATTTATGTGATAAGCCCTAACTAGATGTGATGTATTGACAAACTGTCATATGTCAAAGCATGAAAAAATGTGATAAAGATTTGATTGTGATGAATTTGTAAAAAATAAATGCAACCATATGCAATGCTTAAAGGATCATAAGTAAATGGTGCACAAAAAAGTGTAGAAATAGTAATGGCAATGTGTTTGTTATAAAACAACCATCATTATACATTTTACAACATATAATAAGCCATCAACATGTACAAATGTAAACTTAAAAAAATAAAGATTATGACATGATAATGAACACAAAGTGTGACAAAGATAAAGTGGTTGATAAACTAGAATTCCATTTTTCAAACCAATGTGAAACATTGATGAGCAAACACGCACAATTTAACTTGCAATGGCATATGCCCAAAGCATCAAAAGCTTGAACATCAAAACAAATACTCGTAAGTGAACAAGAGGTCACCGCTAGGATAGATCAATGGGACTAAAATAGAAGGACCCCCAATTCAATGAGAATTAGTAGCATGTTGTAACCCTTAACAATAGGTTCACTCCATACTACCCCTAAGGTAACGAACAAATCAATGCATCTAACAAAACCCTTATCAAAATTCTCAAAAATATTGTCAATGACATTGGCAATGAATTGAACCTCAAAATTCTTATCACCTTATGGGACTATTGCACTAGCATCGAAACTTCCACCAAAGCTACACCATAGTCCCTAGTCTTTAGAGCCAGAGCAATTTTATGATTGAGGTCGACCTTCATTGCATATATCTTTGTAAAATATGATTGATGATGAAGATATTGAGTTGCACATTTTCATGAATTAGATATCCTAAATGAATAGAGTCTCAATACATTCAATCATATTAAAGTGTATTAGAATTACCTTTATCAAAGCTATAATCAATATCAAAGCTAGAGAATTCTAGGTTGGTGATTGTGTACTTATTTTTTAAAGAAAAATACCACTTAGGAGAGGGAAAATAAATAAATGTTTGAACCTAATTAGTTGGATATCAATGTGATTATGAAAAAATATGGATGGGACCACCTAGCATAAAATTTGGCTACACTAGATGGTTAGGAACTAGAAGAACTCCTCAACATTATGCATCTTAAGCGCTTCTACACTTGACTAAAAAATAAATAATAATAAGAGAAAAAATTTCCTCAAGTGAAAACTACTTTTATGGTGCCTTGGGAAAGCACCATGATGAAAAATTTCTTACAATGTCATGTGTGAATAACTCGGTACCTATTATCTTTAGACAATTTCTACACCTAGGGACATCATCTATCATATTTCATCTATTTCATCCACCCACCCATCATTTGCATATTTTTTTATTTTAGTGTTTCATCCCACCTAAATACTCCATTAAGGCCACTATGATCTATTATACTATGTTGATTCTTTAAACATGTGTGTGTTGAGATATCTCTTCCTTTGAGTTTCTTTTTCTTTATATATTCATGACATGGTTTGTTGTTTACCTTTCATTTATTTTTCTTATTTCTGATTTAGTACTTTCATGCGTAGAACATCACATCACCTTGATATCTATATCTTGGTGCATTCTATTTTATGTTACAAAAATAATTTGCTCAATACATTTTGAATCTCTCCAATAATTCCTCGTATGTACTTGTAATTACCAAAATTTATTCCCCTCACAAATCATATCCCATAATAAATACCTTCAAACTTATTACAACATTAAAAACTAATAATCAATTATCAATCCAACCAAGTCATCAATCCATTCTAAAATCCATATCCCAACACCTAGGACCTAATTCATATTCCATGCCTAGCCCCCTTAATTTTCATAATTTCCCTCCTTTCTCACCTCTTTTCTATTCCCTCTTTTCATGAGACCGTGCCCTCACTATCTTTAGCCATTAGGGGCATCTTTTCTTCTCCTCATCCATGTGTTAAATCCATTCTTCTTCAACTAATTGGGGCATATTGCCTCCTCCCTTTATCATGTCAAGCACCTATATTTTATTCTTATTTGAAATGATGCCACTTCTTTTAGTCATGCCACCATTTCAAAGAGTGGACAAATGTAGAAACCTGAAATTGATCACATGATAATGACATGTCTAACATCACCACTTTCACCACTTTCACCACTTTCACCACTTTCAACATTATACTAGGCCCACCATAACTAGATTCTCATAATCTCAACACTAATTAATAAAATAAATTATGTTTATTTAATTAGCTCTAGGTATTATCCTCTAATATTTGTGACATCATCCAATTAATTAAATAAATAATATTTATTTAATTAAAATAATATTCTACATCATTTCCCCTAATTGATTAAATAATCTACTTGTTTGATTAATTATCCTAAATCCCCAAATCTTAGTCTAATCCCCCATCAATTGATATTCATGTCGCATCCATAATTTAAAATTAAAATAAATCTAAATCACCAATCCAAAGTCAAACTAGCATTCAATCCTAGCCATCAAATCAATTAAATTAATCCTAGCCACCAATCTTCTTGTAGTTGTTTGAGTGGGTTAAAAGGTCAAATTTGAGGTCTTCAACTTGGTAAAGTCCAAAATTTTCTTGTAGGATCCACACTTAATATAGACTCTAGATTCTTTCTAATGTTTGCAGCTTCAAATCTTCCATTACAACAATACATCACTCTACCATTACCCTCTTTGATTAGTTTCATATCTTACCTTTTTTCTTCTATTAAAATCAAACTACCTTAGGCTAGAGAGGAGAGGAGATTGTAGAAGTTAAATATCTAAAAGCATAGATTCCATGAGCATCTAATTAGAATCTTAGATTATCAATCTCATAGGTTTAAAGTGTCAATTATTTATTTGGAGTTATTTATTTTCAAAATGTTAAATTAGAATGCCAAGTAGAATAGATAAGTTATCTTCCACATTGTTTACGACAATTTTTTATTGTATTAAATTTAATATTTATAGAATTTATTTATTTCAATGCATTAGATTAGTGTAGATTATATCATAGATCTTAGTTTCATTTTAGTTGTACATTATTTTTTGAATTAGACACCTTCATAAGTATACAATTACTCTCAATTCATTTTATAAATCCCTTGCTAACAAAACAAGGCAACAAGCAATCAAGTCCTTGCAAACAAGACAAGCCAACAAGTAATTAATTCCTTGATAACAAGATAAGGAAACCAAAAAAATAAAGAAAATGAGAAAAATAAAAAAATCTCTTGCAAACCACAACCAAAATATTAGTTTTCTCACATTGCATTAATTTGGTTATTAGAATCATTCTCTTTTTTGTAGGTAAAAGGCATGCAGCCTATATATATTATATTATACTAAATATAGGAATTGAAAATTCATTATTTCCATCAAAGAGATTGGCATTATCTGTTCAAAAATTCCTAATTGTGACACCCCTCGATTTGTTATGTTTTCTTGATAGCTCAGATACTTTGTTAGACTATGTTTTATGTTATGGTTATTCTATCGCTGACAGTGGAGCGATGATAGACTATATTGATGTGATGACACATTATATGCATGGTGATTATGTTAATATGCTTTATGTTTGCATAGTTGCTTAGTTGTGATGACATTGCTATATTTGCTTATTGTAGTTTAATTGATATATTATCTTGTCAGTTGATGTGACATTGTATTGGTGAAGAGAATGGTATTGCATCACTCGCTTGTGAGTGCCCTTGTGATTTCCACAATTCTCTCTTCACGGTGTGTATGAATTACTATGTATACGTATGCGACATTTACTTGGTTGCGAGGATTGCAGTACAGGACATTAGCTTCACCTAGTTTCACAAGTCTAAGCGTGTCCACTACTCAATAGTAATATTGGGAGATAATAATGGGTTACCTAGTCATACCT
Organism: Sequoia sempervirens; assembly: GCA_007258455.2. Taxonomy (NCBI): domain Eukaryota; kingdom Viridiplantae; phylum Streptophyta; class Pinopsida; order Cupressales; family Cupressaceae; genus Sequoia; species Sequoia sempervirens. The sequence goes on along the minus strand of VDFB02162447.1, from coordinate 6,693 downwards.
TTACCCTAGTATAGCGTGTTGTCAATTTGAGTTTTGATCTTAGCCTTATCATTGTTGTTAGAGTATTTTATTATTGTGCAAATTTAATTGGTAGATTAAATGTGTATTTGATTTAAATATTTAATTAATTGAATTATTGTTGTGAAGGCTTTAGAATAAATTAATTAATTAATTTAATTTGGTTATGTTGTTGAGTAATTTTTATTATTAAAAATAAATGGTAATTAAATAAATAAGAGTATTTAAATTGGTTGCAATTAGTAAATTGTTTTATTTTATTTAAATGCATGTGGATGGAAAATATCTAGGTTGTTGAGGGAAAAGATATTTTGTTTGGGATAACTGTGAGTTAGAAATTTGTTATCTAATTGTTGAAAATTCATTCTCGGAAGAGATATTTGGGAAAAGTAAAGAAAGTTGTTTCACGGGAGTTTTTGTGTGGGTTGTTGAAAATTGGTGAGGAAATTGTGGATCTCTCTCAGGATTTGTTTTTAGAATTTTGTTGTAGAATTCTTGGTTGTGTATTGTTGTGTTTTCTGGAAGGAGGCAATTGCATTGAAGGAAGCTTTGGCTACATTGGAAATTGAGGCTACAGAGAAGCTCAGCAACATTTATTGAGGCAACAGTTCTTCTGGAATAGGTTCCTTTATTGTTTTCATGAATTTTGAATTGAATAGTTGTTTTTATTGTACTATAATGCAATTTGGAAATGTTTAGAAAAAGATTTTCAATACTGTAGAAGTTCTTGTTTCTTTCTGTTTAAAAGATTTCTTGAAAGAGAGACCTCTACATAGAAAACAATTAAAATCCTCTATGTAAATGGATCATTTGAATAGATTGTTACAAAAGGAAATTATAGATCTCTGTAGAAAACCTTCATTTTGTTTTGAGTTTCCAATTCTTTTTATTGTTTGGAAAAAAAATGGAATCCCTGAACTTTCCTGTAGAGAACTTCTTCTATGTAATTTAATTGCTCAATTTGAACCAATGTTTGAATTAATTTATATAAATATATACATATATATTGGAATATATATATGTACATATACATATATATTATATATATATATGATAATTTATTTGAAACACTGTGTTTTTTTTCTTGAAAGCAAATTTTAATTTTGAATGGCATTGAAAAACCGTCCTACAATGAAATCCGTGAATTTTTATTTAAATGAGGGTTATTTGCATAGAAGGGGAGGTGTTGGCTATCCTAGCACCGACTCCCCTTAGTGGGAGGGTCGGCGCTATGAGGAAGCAAGCGCTGCCCCTGCCATGCCCTGCTTTCCCTGTAAGGGGAAGGCTGTGTGATGCGCGACGACTGTACTTGTATAGTCTGCGGAAATTAAAACCCATTTTTTGTGTATTTCTTACTTTGTAATTTGGAAATTAATAAATATATTATATTTCTAATATATATATTGTATGTAATGTATACATATATATTATTTATATATATATATGTTATATGTAATATATATATTATATATATATGTATTTATGTTATTTTTAATATTTTGTCATATATGATCAATACAAATAATTCTGTGAGGAAATGAATTTGTAGTATTAAATAAATGGCGTTATTTTAACCTTTAGTTGATTTATTAATTAAATAATATATTTATATGTAGATATACAATTTTACTTAATTATATATGTACATATTAAATATATTTATTTAATGTTTGAATTTACTATAAATATTTGTAAGCATGGTTAGCTAAATAAAAGTAAATGATTTATTTTATTGAGTTAATTTTATGGGTACTTGTGAAAACTAGAAGATGAACAATTAGTTTTATTTGATGTTGAATTGTAAGTTGGATTATATTTAAATGGTGCATTTTAAATATGTGAAATTGATTGTATTGGATTTAGGAAATCCAAATGATAGCATTTTTTTAATTCCTTGAAGTTGTATTTAATTTAAGTATGTGTTATTTGTAATTGTGTACTAGGGGGAATATTTATTATTATGTGAATCTAAGTCTTCCAGAGTTGTAATTGTGAAAGGGTTGTGGTAACTTTAGTTCACCCTTTGAGATTTCTTGGGTAGTGCACGTATTGGGTTTCAGTATTGGACATCCGTAGAGATGTGTTACCTTTTGAGGTGTATTGGTTATTGTGGTCAGTTTTAGTGCACTGTCTACCTTTGGTATGTAGTTGAGTTATGTGTTGTTGATAGGGGAGTGGCTTTTAGTGAGGGTCGGGACACAAAGTGGTCCCAGGACAACTTGTGTGGGAGTTATTATAATCAAGTGGGAATTAAATAATCTATTAGCTTAACACATTTAACAAGATATTTAGCCTCACTCATTGGCTTAAGGGCTTGTATGAGACTTGAGATGAGTTAGGAAGGCCTGGAATGGATAGATCGTTATCTTGTCTTCTCGAAGGATAATTGATTTTGCACTAGTATGCATGTGGGGCCAGAATTGTAAGAGGTTACCAGGATAACCCTAGAGGGGGGCCGAGACCTAGGAAGATCTCCTTTGGACAACCAATGCAACCTTTGTGATGATACTCCACCTATGACAATAGTCAATTTATTTGTATTGCGATTGTACTTGATTCAGTGATTCTGGAAGCAATGTGACCCTAGTTCTTGTTTATTTGTTTTGTGAGTATTTTTTTATATTGCCTGTGTCTAGAGGTAGTAGGTTTGTCTTGGTTACCTGTTACTATCTCTTAGCATGGGAATTAGGCCTATGGGTACCATATGGCTAGGTGGCATGCTTCTTCATTGTTGAGTTTCTCTTCCTATTCGTGATGGTAGGATCTTCTTGTTCGAGGAGCTCGTGTGGTTCTCTGGAGTTGTTTTTCTCCTTCTTCATTGTAACTATGGATCTATATGTATAATTGTAATACCTCAATTGTATCGAGGTGAACCTTGTGATGTAATCATAATAATATTTATGATCTATTCATTATTGGACTTAATGGTGTATTGGATGATTATGTGGTGTTGTATCTATGGAAATATGTTTCAATACATTTCTATGTGTTAGATTTATCTTGCAATGGTTTAATGCTTTGTTGTATGTTGTATCTTGAGTTTAATATTCTTATGCTATGGTTGGTTTAATTTTATAAGTAATGGGGTTACATGTAGATGCGTTGCATGGCCTAGAGGATGTATGTGGTTAGAGTAGGATACTTTACTCATCTTTTTTTACCTTTTAAGAAAAAAAAATTAGTTGTGCTTCCGAAGTGTGCATTGTCCTCTAGGTTGCGGGACGGGGTTTTTGCGGGACGGGGTTTTACACTCCATAGCTATCATCCATACACTATCATGTTAGTGATGTTCATTGGTAGCAACAATTATAGTGATGGTGTGAGGTTTGAGGCATTGAGGTTGCTTACATTTTTATAACACCTGCATAAGGCATAGAACCAATAAATTAAAAAATAATGACATGCTAGTGTACCAAGGACAAAATGTTATGAAAAGGGTGTTGTACACTTTGCACAAGAATGAATTATGTTAATATGTAAAATAAATATTTATTTGTGGTGCATCTTTCGGATATGTGTTTAGACACATTAAATATTTATTTAGGTCCACTCAAGTAAGGATTTATATAACATTGGTTAGATATTTTGTGTGTGGGTTGCACATGGGAAAATATTTAATATCAAGAAACATAGTACCAAAAAGTAAATGTGGGATCAATGGTTTTGTGTTCTCATGGTTTTAAGACACATGGTTTTACCTTACCACTTGGCTATTTTGTGTGAGCTTGATTCTCTAAATCCAAGCATATGTATAGTGGTTGAGGTAAGATATTTGGCTAGTTAGTAGTTAGGCTTAGTTTTTATTATTAAACGCTCTTCTAAATAGTGCATATGTGAATCATGGCATGGGATGTGTGGATATATTCTTTGACTAATGGAGGATGCATTGGAGGAGCTTGATATTTTAGAAATATTCATGAAGATGTAAGTGTATTATAATATTTTCATTGCTAAATAGTACATTGAGTGTGGATTCTTTCAGGCTAAATTTTCTTTCTTAAGGCTTTTCTCACGGTATATCTTGTGTTACCTTGTGGTATATCTTTGGTATTTGCATTATGGCTATTCTATATAAGCTTGCATGCATGCTTTTCTCTCATGGGGTTATGTAGGAAATGGTTTGATCAACCTAGAAATTTCATAACAAGTGGTATCAGAGCCATGGTTGTGGTTGAGGGAGGTGAGAGATCCCTATTTTGGTTTAACCTTTGTTTGAGCATATTTGATGCAAAGTTGAAGCAATGATAATGTTGGAGAGATTTCAAACATTGCAAGGTATGAGATATATTATGTAGGTTGTGAGAATGTAGATTTGGGGTTTTGGATTTGCAAATTTTTTGCTGATTTTTGTAGATTTGGGGTTTGAAAAAGACTTGGTAAAAAGGGATTTTTCTAAGTGTTCACCATGAGATTTTGTGGGAGAAGTTTCACAGATGATCTCCTGGGAAAAAATAGAGTTCTCCATTAGATCCATGAGGCCCAAGAGATGAATATATAAAAGTTGACCTATTTTTTCCACCAAGGTTTGAGGGAAAAAAATTCCACTCCTTGTTTGATTGTATGATTTTATGATCACTATTGCAAAAAAATGAATTTCTTTTACCCTATGTATAAAGTTTGTATTGAATAATTTTTTTTAAAAAGGAGTGGGGGTGTCAGGCGGTTCGCAAACCTACATACCCCTCGGTACTCAATCAATAATAGTGGCACTAATAGTGTATTGTCAAGTATCATCAATGATAGAGTTGCATGGTTTGTCAAAAGCTATAGGCCCCCTTAGATGGTAGTTGCTGGATCGGTGGTAACTTAGGCCCTTGGTTAGGCAAGACCCAAAAACTAGCCCCCTACGAGACATCACCCATCTGGTGCTATTGCTACTAGTCCACCAAATCACCACCAGTGGCACTACCAAAGAACCACCATCTGACTACCTAGCCACTACCAACTATCCTCTTTCATTCTTAATAGAGTAGTTTTTTTCTAGAGGAATAATTTTCATCTATGATATTATATTTTGACTTCTTATAGTCATCAAAAAGATCTCTTCAAGAACTACATAGTGGTACGAGTTTAGTTATTATGTTTTTCTACTTTTGTTAATATTTGGTGCCATGAAGCTAAAATTTCTCTAGAATATTAATAGGTTGTATGTTTTGCATGCAAAATTAGATTTTAAATTTTGAATAGGAAATGGAGATAATTTGTAGTGAACTACATAGTGGATCAATTGGTTTTTCACTTGAATGAACAAAGAAAGAATTGTACTTGTTTGAGAATTTATAGGAACTTAAGATTTAGGGTGTGATTTTATGACAGTTTAGACGAATTAATGGGAAAAAATTTGAGGGAGTGCATGTTTTTATGAGACGAATATTATGATATAGTTTGTTATCAAATTTGGTGGTTCTTGATACAAGTTCATAGCTATTTTTAGGATTTGAAATTTGATGGAGATAGGTACACAATTTGTCTAGTGGTTTAAGGACATGGTTGATATGCATGTGAGACTTGGAGTCTCAATTTACTCATAATTGAGTATAGGTAAAATGATGATGATTATTGTGGTGTCATGGATATTCATGTACATTTGAACATTGGAATGGCATGATCATGTATGTAGTTGAGAAGTTATTATATTGATTGATTCCTAATTATAGGCGATGGTGTGGTTCAAGGTTAGGAGATTGTTCTTATCTTCCTACATTCTTGTTTGGTTCATTGACAATGGTTACTCAATTATGGATTTATTTGGAAATTCATATCTACATGTGATATAATGTTTGAGTCTTGATATTATAGGTTATCTTCTTGGTTTTCTAAGTTTACAAGTTATTAATGTAATGATGAGTTTGTTTGTTGTATTGGTTTGGGAACTATGAATTATGAAATTTTATGGGTTGGCTATCCATTGGTTGAAACAAGATGAATTCAATGTGGAATTTATATATCCATATTTTTTTAAGTGTTGATGAAGATTCAAATAGTTGGCATTATTTGTGGTCATTTGTGCATTGGCATGTTACATTGATATGAGAGGATAGATGAGTAAAGTTTCTTAAGATAGATGGTTATTGGGACTAGTGTGTGATTTTTATCATCATGTCATGGATATATTGGTTAAATTTTTTAATGGTATCTTTTGATAGTGATGTTTTGGTGGTGATTTATCTTCTTGGCTTGGAGATCTTGGTTTTAGTTTATTCTTTGAAGCTATTAGTATTGCATTCAAGTGTGTGTGGAACATGGGTGATATTCATTTAAGATATGTCATAATGATGTTATGGAGAGCTTACTATCACAACTCAACGAAATATTTGGAAATTTGTTGTGGATTTATTGCTTGGTGATGAATGATCTTATGTAGTGGTTGTTGGTGTCATGGAGATGCTCTTAGATCTTGTTGTCTATAGCAATATTTATTTTTCATATTAATTTCTATTGATAGGAGATAGTTATCTTCATATGATTGGATATTTTGACATCTTGGTTAGCCATGGAGGACTCTTTGAATATTTGGTTGAGGTATTAGTTTATAACTTATCAATTATGATAGGAAATTCTTAGTTGAGGGGATGGTTTGGTGTTTTCCATGGTGGAATTTTTATCATGTAATTATATTATTAGCATGATGCATGTGCTCTTAGGAGTAGGATATGTTCATTGGAGCATATGATC
>VDFB02162446.1:0-16952 GCA_007258455.2 Sequoia sempervirens | reverse complement strand
CATCAAGATCTCATCTGTCAACAAGTGAAATTAGGTTCCATAACTTCTCCTCAATTTTAATATTGTTAAAAAAAGATGATTATTGTGTGATTGTGTTGTTTAAAACAAATAATAATTTATCAAAATTCTGAGTACTCTGTCAATTGTCGCTTTGTATTTTTCCCCAATTTTGACTGTAATCTTTTAAGCATCTCTTTTAGTTGCAAACCTCTGCTCTCTTTATGTTTGCTTTCAAATTTTCCCTACTTATTCAGAATTATTAGTATGAAAAGATAGTTTATTATTTTACTCTACCAAAGAACCTTACTTAGCCTGTAACCCTCATTGCATGTACGTATTCAGGGTTCTAGCTCAAAAAAAATTCTAGTTTCTTAGTGCGAATTGTTTAAGACCACCATCATTCTTTTCCTATCAAAATCCTATTTGGATTAGCAACCAAAACTCTATTCAATAAAATTCATGTGTGCTATGTACATAGCGACCCTCTTTGACTAGTGCGAGCTCTATAGTTTACATTTAAAGTCACTCCTATATTAGTTGGCGTGAGGTGAGTTAAGTAATTTGTTTTCTTATTAAATACCTATGTGTTACCATGTGTTTGCTAAATTATTTACTAGATTCTTGTACTCTGGTTGCACGCCTCTCTTACATTAGTTTCCTTGTTGTATTATAATTTGTATGGAGTCTTGCTTGTGGTAGATAACTTATGTACTTTCTCAACCTGCACTAGCTAATTGGCGCATAGATTCCATGTTATGTGTTGTATAATATAATGCTAAGTCATTCGATTTGGAGATCATTAACCTTCAGCTTGGCTGCATTCAAGCTGAACTCTACAATTTAGTTGAGTTCATTTGCTAATCTTATATTAAGGCACTCGATGCTTGATAACTAATTTTCGCACCTATGATAATGTCCATTTTGAATGTATGTTTATTGGTTGTCATTGCATGAAATTTCTTAAACATTTGTTTAGCGTGGTGCCTCTTGCATCTAGTATTTGGGCATATATAGGGCTGAGTGGCATTCGTATTTCTTTAAGTGAATCTCCAATATGATATAGGTGTATTAGCTAAAATCTATAAATTCAAATGCATTAAGTTCATTTATTGGTCTCTTGAAATTTTGTACATGCATCGCTATGTTCTATTTGTTTGGAGGATCGATGATATTTAAGTGAATGTATATCACAAAATGCATGTGTAGTTTACATTGTCACTGCACTTCTTATATCCATTGATCAACGATTATATGTAGTGTATAATATATATATATACACACACACAGACATAAACGTATAAGATGTATTGTTGTTGTTTTTTGAATTTAAGATTGAGCAACGTACCCTATAGGTATATGTTTAATTAAATATATACATAAATACAGATATACACAGACATAAACGTATAAGATTTATTGTTTTTTTTTTAATTTAAGATTTATCAACCACATTTTGTAGTAAATGTTTAATTAAATATATATATAAATACAAATATATATATGTATGTATCTATATGTATATATGAGTGTGTATTGTGGTTTCTTATTAAAGTATTGTTCTGCTCAATTAACTTATATTTAAATGTGCAAATCAAGGAAAATATTAAGTATAGATAGATTGATGTATTGAATCTAGAATAAATGAAAGATCTATATTTCTCAAACTTGAAAATGGTTGCATCATAAATCTATTATGTATCCCATGAGTCTATTATTGTTTGAGAATTTGTATGAAGTAAAATGATTAAGTATTTATTGGGAATGATTTGGATTACTGTGCAATTTTTTAAGTCAATTTGTGAGGTGAACATTAGAAGTCTTCCAAAGGCTTGGATAAACCTTGTTGTAGACTAAGTATATGTGATGACCGTGTAATCTTTCTTGATGTTATACTTGAAGTGCTTTATTGAGGGGGTTTTAGCCATGCACTATTCACTTGCTTTTATGGTTGATTTTGTGTGTGGGATGGTACATGCATTTCCTTTATGTATGTTCATGGGGTTTTGTGATGTGAGCATGTTGGCTAAAAATTTCCTTGTCGATTCAGTTGGGTTTTCTAGTTGTAGAAGGGGGGTGGCTCTCAATGGGGGCCAACACACAAAGTGGCATCTAGGACAACCCATGTGGGAGTTCCTTAATTAAGTGATAACATAATTAATATACTAGGGGGTTAGGTAGTAATTCACACTAATCAAGATAATCGAATGCCTCACCCATACCTATAGCGCTCGTTTGGGCTAAGGATGGGTTGAGAAGGCTTGGTTGGAAAGACCAACCTCCTTGTCTTCATGAAAGGAAGTTGGTTCAACATGTGTCACCCTATGGGACCAGCGTCTAATGTGAGATTATCAGGACAACCATAGATGGGGGTCGGCGTCTAGTGAAAGATTGTCAGGACAACCCATGCTAGGACCATGCGATGACACTCCCCCCTACTACAACCTAGAATTCCCTTGGCTTGTATTCCCATTTTGTGTATGTGTATGCCTCTGGAAGCGGTGTCACTGTTGCGTAATGTTATGTTGTACTTGCACGTTGGAATCCTTTATGGTCTTGTTGTGTTTGTTGTATGTCATCTTGTTGTCATTATGTTGGTGGGACCCTTTCGCTATCTCCTAGCACGGGGGGTGGACCTTAGGGTTCCACATGGTTGGGTGGAATGAGACTTGTACTCCATTGGGTTCCCTCACTTTGTTCGAGTTCGTGGTGACTTCTCTTGTATTTGAAGACTTCTACACTTGTTCCAGTTCATGTGGATTATTACTCATGTACATGTGTTGTACCATAAATCTATTGTATCATGTATCATACTTTTGATGTACTCTCCTCACATGTATACGAGAAGACATTGTTGTTCAAATGTATCAATGTAATGATGTAAACTGATGTTGAACTTTCTTATGTAAAGGACAATGTAGAAGATGCTATTGTATATGTTAGTTAAATGGATTGATTCTAAATGATCTCTATTAAATACATGTTATGTTTATTTCATATTGATTGTTCAATTAAATGAGATGATTAAATGTAATTGCATATTGTTGATGGAATTGGTTAATGTAATGATTTTCCATTTCTGCTAGTTTAGTTAATGGGACTCAAGTAGTGTAGTCACAAACCTTAGAGGAATTAGATTAGAAAACTAACTATTGATTCATCTTCTATCTTGTAAATAACGCTCTTTCAAAAAAAAATGGTCCATTTTTAAGTGTTGAGTGTGTTGTCCTCTAGGGTTTCGTAGCAAGGCGTTACACATGGTATCAAATCCCAAGTTCTAAAACTAGGTGCTCTGGGTATATACAAGAGCTCATTATGTTGTTTTAGTTGTTTAGATTCTAAAGTTTGTGTTCTCCCTTGTTGACCTCGCCTAACACCTTGAACTTGTCCTTGGTGGTGTCTATGTAGGATAATTCCTAAAGGTCAGGGTCGAGGTCAAGGGTGTGGTAGAGGTCGTGGTGGTGGCCGTGGGGTTAATTGCTAGGACTCCCCTCCTCAGAATTCCCACGAGTTTGATTGTGAGGAACAATAGGGTTCCTAGAATAATCAGGGAGGTGGAGGTCAGAATCTGGATCAATCAGGGTTGGAGGGCACACGGTTGCGTCACTTACTTGAGGAGGTTCTTGCCTGTCTTGGTCTGAGATAGGAGGGTGAATAGTTGGTGGTTAGAGAGATAGAGAGGTCTCCTAGGAGGAGAGATAATGTAGTTGAGTAGGAGGCTATATTAGCTAGACATATGAGGGACCTTTTACGAGCATGGACCCTCCTAATTTTGATGGGACTAGTAGTGGTTTGGAGGTAGAGAGCTGGTTAATTGATCTAAATAGGTGTTTTTCTATGCATCCATATGGTAGCAATACCAAGGCTAGGTGCACTATCATGCATCTCTAAGGTTTTTCTTCCATGTGGTGGCATTTGGAGAAGTGGAAGCTTCATTTGGATATAGATTCAGTATCATGGGAGATGTTCTTAGAGAGATTCAGAGCTTGGTTCTTGTCTGATCATTGGCGATAGCGTCGTGCAGATGAGTTCCATGAGCTGAGGCAGATGGCGATGTCAATTGAGTAGTATGAGCAGAGATTTTATGAGCTTAAGTAGTATGCTAGCATAGGAGATGATGAAGGTATGTTAGTACAACACTTTATCAGGGGATTGAATGTGCGTATCAGTGGGGGTGTTCATGTGTTTGAGCCAAAAACTATGGAGGTAGCTATGGAAAAGGCTCGGATAGTTGAGGAAAATTTGGCTATGGCTTTAGGTGGATAGACAAGTGTACAGATTGGTAGTGCACCTCCAGCAGGTTTTTGTTCTCGGGGTGGCCAGACTCATGTAGCAGGTTCCTCTAGGAGCCGCCATCTACCCGCTAAGGTTGGTCAGTATCAACAAAAGCACTCTCAGTCAGAACATAAGAACTCTCAGTCTCGGCAGGGTGATAGATTTCAATCTAGGAAAAATCAAAGTTGGCAGAGGTCTTTGCATTACCGTCCTGATCAACCAACTCAAAGTTCACAGTTTGTAGCTAGTACAGGCAGTTTTCAGCAGTCTAGTGCACCTCCAAGTGGTAGAGGTTTCGACAGAGGTACAAGGTGCTTCTCTTGTGGTCAGCAGGGTCACATTGAGAGACAGTGTCCTCAAAAGGGCACATCTGGATTTAGTTAGAGACTCGCGGCTTCAAAGTCGATAGTAGGGGATGCAGGCAGATCCCACAAAGTTTTTGCAATGGTTGAAAACTACTAGGCTGAGCATCAGGGTACAGTGGTTGAGACTTTAGGTGTGTTATAGGGTAGTAGATTATCTATTCTCTTTAATTCAGGTGCTTTATATTCTTTTATTTCTCCTTTCATAGTAGCGTGATGTAGACTAGTGACAGTGAAGCAGGATAATAGGTGGAAGATTGAATTGGCCTCTTGTGCTAAGGTCGTAGTTGAGTCTCTTGTTCATGGTTGTGGTTTGAGGATTAGGTCTCTTTGCACCACAATAGACCTTTGTATTATTCCTCTTGGGTCATATGATATTGTTTTAGGCATGGATTTGTTAGAGGCTCACCGAGTAGTGATAGATTTTTGGCATAAGTTGGTGTAGTGTGTAGATGATTGTAGCAGTGAGGTTGAGGTATTTGGAGTTCAGAGGCCTACTTCCTTGAGGATGATCTCCGCTATGCAATTGAGGAGGTGTATGCGTTAAGGCTTCCAATTGTTTGCAGTGACAGCTAATGATCTAGAGTTAGGGGAGAGTCATGAGGTGTCTCTTGATAGTCATCCCATCCTTAGATAGTATGTTGATGTCTTTCCTAGCGAGATTTCAGGGATGCCACCTAAGTGTGACATTGATTTTAAGATAGATCTTGTACCTAGAGGTGAGCCCATTTCATGAGCTCCATACAAGATGACAACTCAAGAGCTTAAGGAGCTTCGGTTGCAGCTTGAGGAGTTGTTGGCAAAGGGGTTTATTTGTCCTAGTGTCTCTCCTTGGGGAGCACTGGTGATATTTGTGAAGGATGGGTCCCTTTGATTGTGCATTGATTACTGACAGTTGAATAAGGTGACAGTGAGAAACAAATATCCATTGTCGAGGATCGATGATCTATTTGATCAAATCAAGGGTGCTAGAGTGTTTTCGAAGATTGATCTTAAGTCAGGATATCATTAGTTGCACATCTTTGAGGCAAACATCCATAAGACCACATTTCATACTCGTTACGAACACTATGAGTTCACAGTAGTGTCATTCGGATTAACGAATGTGCCATCTGTGTTCACGAGTTTGATGAATGGTGTGTTTCGCACCAATCTTGACCAGTTTGTCCTAGTGTTTTTAGATGATATTTTGATATATTTGAGGACCATGGAGGAACATTAGGAGCACTTGAGGCAAGTGTTATAGTGTTTGAGGGAGAACTAGTTGTATGCAAATTTGGCGAAATGTGAGTTTTTCCAGACGAAGGTGAAATATTTGGGTCATGTTATCTCTGGTGAGGGAATTGTCATGGATCCTTCAAAGATTCAAGCTATCATTGATTGGCCTACACCCACTAATGTTGCAGAGGTTCACAATTTCATGGGTTTGGCAAGTTACTACTGATGGTTTGTACAAGGGTTTTTGAGGATATCCCACCCCATCACTTCTCTTTAGAGGAAAGGGAAGAAGTTTATTTGGTTAGAGTAGTGCCAGGCAACTTTTCAGACTCTTAAGGAGAGGTTGACCAGTGCACCTATCTTTGTAGTTTTTGATCCTATTGGGGATTTTTTAGTTTGTACAGATGCTTCCTTGGAGGGTTTAGGAGAGGTGTTGATGTAGGATGGTCACGTGATTGCCTATGAGTCTTGCAAACTCAAGGATCATGAATTGAATTACCCTACACATGATCTAGAGTTAGTCACTTTGGTTCATGCTTTGAGGAGATGGAGGCACTTTCTATTGGGGTATCGATTTGAGTTGCACAGTGATCACCACAGTTTGCAGTATATTTTCACGCAGCCTAATCTAAATGCAAGGCAGAGACGATGGATGGAGTTCCTATGTGAGTATGATTTTGAGGTGAAATTTATTCAAGGAAAGGAGAATGTGGTGGAAAACACACTTAGTCAGCGGAGACACAAGCTATTAGTAGTGACTCTTGGAGTGGACTTGAGGAGTCAGATCCTTTCAGCACTTCCTTTAGATAGTTGGTATTAGGAGGTGAGGTCTGAGGTGGTGTCAGGCAGAGTTTTAGAGGGCATATTTTTTGGATATTCCCTTGAGTCAGATGGATTTTTGTGGTATTTGGGTCACATTTATGTTCCTTCTTCAGGAGATCTTCATACTTTGATCATGACATAGGCACATTGGGCACCCTATTCAGCTCATCTGAGTGTTAAGAAAATGTACGCAGACCTTTGACAATTGTACTTTTGGGCCAAAATGAGGAGAGACATTGTTGATTTTGTGTCAAGATGTCTAGAGTGTCAAAGAGTGAAGGAAGAACACCAACATCCTGTAGGTCTTTTACAGCCTCATCTGGTTCCAAAGTAGAAATGGGATATCATCTCCTTGGATTTTATTGTTGTTTTTCCCATTTCTTCCCATCGTCATGATGCTATTATGGTCACTATGGATAGGTTGACGAAGGAGACACACTCCTCTCTTGTTTGATCCTCATACAATGCTTCATCAGTGGCCAAATTTTGCATGGAGGACATTGTTAGGTTGCATGGTATTCCTTGCAGGATTATTTTGGATAGAGATCCAATATTCACATCAGCTCTTTGGACGTCTCTATAGCATGTAATGGGGACTCAGTTGAACTTTAGTTCAGCTTATCATCTAGAGACTGATAGGAAAACTAAGAGGGTTAATTAGATCCTCGAGGATATGCTTTGGATGTACGTTATGGATTAGCAATCTCATTGGGAGGACTACCTATATTTGGTGGAGTTTGCATACAATAATAGTTATCACAGCTCTACTAGCATGCCTCCTTTTCAGGTATTGTATGGTCGTCCTTTTCGGACCCCGTTGAGTTGGGATCGTCTAGAGGACAGAATTCTTCTTGGTCCAAAGATGCTTTAGGAGATGGAGCAGCAGATGATTCGTATTAGGGATAATTTGTTGGTAGCCCAGGACAAACAGAAGAAATATGTTGATGGTCACAGGGTTGACCGTCAATTCTCAATGGGAGACCAAGTATTTTTGTAGGTGCATCCACAAAAGCATCCAATCCATTATGGAAAAGGCTCTAAGCTAGCACCGCTCTTTGTTGGACCTTTTGAGATCTTAGAGAGGATTGGTCCTGTAGCATACCGTCTTGCTTTCTCGCCCAGTCTCTCACGCATGCATGATGTGTTTCACGTTTCAGTTCTCAAACCTTATTATCCTGATATATCTCATGTCCTCAATTGGAATGCATTATAGGTAGAGGACAGGTAGCTAGATTTGGAGCCTGTGGGTTTCATACATCACAGGAGACTCACCCTCAGGGGTCGAGACATTGAGCAAGTGAGGGTCCACTGGGATCCGAATGACGAGTCTTCTGCTACATGGGAGGATGCTTCCAGGATGAGAGAGTTGTACCCATTTATGTTTGCAAACTTCCAGGAGTAAGCTTGGTCCTATGGGGGGAGGATGTAGTGCCCCTCAATTTTCTTTTTGTTTTGATAGTGACTTAGTTGTACTTGGATATTATGATACTTTGATGCTCAATTATGATGATACTTGATTATATGAGTATTATGTGATTATGTGAGTTATTATTGATATGAGTATTATGTGATTGTTGGATGTAAGTTCTTATCATGATTTGATATCAAATTATCGTGTATTATGTATTTTGGTGAAGGGGAATAGTGTCACATCTCTCGCTTACGAGTGCCTTGTGACGTTGTGATTTTCCCTTCACGGTGTGCTTGATTGTTTGCCTATGTACATGGTTGACTGTGTGGTTTGTTGTAGGTTGTAGGTACCAAGCATCAACTCCACCTAAATTGTCAGGTTTGAGCGTGACTTATATCCAATGGAGATATTTGATTTGGAGATAGCATCGGGTTCCCCTATGTTGAGCCATCATCCTTGATGAGGATGAGTGTTTGTTTCCCATTCCCTATTTGTGTGGTCAGTTTGAGTTGTTTTGTCAATGTTGTTTTCATTTTTCCTTTTGTTTCACCTTGCAGTCAAGTATTGTTGGATATACAATCCATTTGAGTTATTTGCTTGATTGATTTTATCTTAAAATAAAAGAGTATTGCGGTTAAAAAGGTGTTTCGGTAATTTAAATATATGTTTTAATATATTTGTAATTTTTAATAAATAAAATATTATTAATGTTTTGTTTGATTCAAATAAATAAAAACTTATTGTTTAATAAAGAATATTTAAATAAATATATTAATCAGTGCATTGTGCAAGTAAAATTTAAATGAATGATTAAATTAATAAATTAATATTTTAATTGTTGGAGTTATTGTGTGCTAGCATTAAAGTATAGTTATATTAAAAAAAATTAAAAGTAGTGGCAATTGAAGGTGACATAAAATTAAAATAATTAAATTTAAAATGCAGGAAATAATGGAGAGTGGGGAAAAAAGTGGAAAATAAATTGGTGATCTTGCAAAAATAAAGGTGGCTTTTGCATTCTTTTTGAAAACTATTTTTTGGTTATTCTCCCATGAATGTTCTAGTTTTGGAGAAGAAGCTTTGAGTTCTTGATCTTGGGGGTTTGAAGTTTTCTCTGTTGTTGGGAGCTTCCACTGGATTTGGGGATTTCTTTGTATTAGATTCCTATAGAATTCGTTGAGGAGATTGGAGTTGAGAGCTGGAATTAGGAGAGCTCGGCAGCAAGATCTCATATGTCAACAAGTGAAATCAGGTTCCATAACTTCTCCTCAATTTTAATATTGTTCAAAAAAAAATGATTATTGTGTGATTATGTTGTTTGAAACAAATAATAATTTGTCAAATTTCTGAGTACTCTGTCAATTGTTGTTGTAGATAGGCTAAAAATCAGTAGATTTAGTGTAATGAAAACAATAATCTAATTAGATCCTATCAAGCACAATAGAGTACGAAACAACACAAAAATCACAATAAGAAGCACAAATGCAAACCTATCTCCGTTAACTCAATTTATCTCCATTGCTCTTCTCCACTTGCATGAGAATGCAAGATTTTGAAGGGTTGACAATAGAGGAGTGTTGAGTGCTCATTCTTGCAGCATAACGACTTGATGACGAAAATGACCAATGAAGAGAATGATGGATAGAGATGGAAGACTGATTTTGATAGAGTCTGGATGATAGATGAATCCCCCTAAATGTATTGTGAGAGGCCGTATTTATAGAGTTGTGATGTTGACGAAGATAAAATTTGACAAGATTCAATAAGGATTTGATTTTTGACAAAAGAGGAAATACAACAAGATGAGATAAGATGTCAAAAAAAGATAGAAAGATTTCATTTCTTGTTTTAAAGGAAATAAATCTTGAAAAAGATGAGAAGGATAATTGATGAATTATCTAATTAAATAAATCAATTAGATACACATGAGTTCAGTTTTGGAAAGATCTTTTTAAGGTATATTAATTAAATAAATTTTGGATTTATTTAGTGCGTTAGTATGATTTCATTAATAATTAAATAATATAAATTATTTAATTAACATTAGAGGAATGGACGAATTATGAATTAATTAATTAAATAATATAAATTATTTAACTAACATTAGAAGGAATTGATGAATTATGCATAGGGAAGGAATAAATGAGGTAAGTCAAATAAATAGATTTATTTAACTAATTAGATGATGACTGGTACCTAGGGCAAAAACATGTCTGAGTGTCTAAGCAGTGCAATGTTGTGACAAGGTATCGTGAGAGGACAATTTTTGATGTCTCACAGTTGCTTTGTATTTTTCCCCAATTTTGACTGTAATCTTTTAAGCATCTCTTTTAGTTGCAAACCTATGCTCTCTTTTTGTTTGCTTTCAAATTTTCCCCACTTATTCAGTTATTAGTATGAAAAATTATTTTATTATTTTACTCTACCAAAGAACCTTACTCATCTTACCTTTAAAGTTGCCCTTGTATTAGTTGGCGTGAGGTGAGTTAAGCAATTCGCCGCCTTATTAAATACCTATGTGTTACCTTGTGTGTGCTAAATTTTTTACTAGATGCTTGTACTCTGGTTGCATGCCTCTCTTACATTAGTTTCCTTGCTATATTAGAATTTGTATGGAGTCTTGCTTGTGGTAGATAACTTATGTCCTTTCTCAACCTGCACTAGCTAATTGGCGCATAGATTCCATGTTAGGTGTTGCATAATATAATGCTAAGTCATTCGATTTGGAGATTGTTAAACTTCAGCTTGGCTACATTCAAGCCGAACTCTATAGTTTAGTTGAGTTCATTTTCTAATCTTATATTAAGGCACTCGATGCTTGATAACTAGTTTTCGCACCTGTGATAATGTTCATTTTGAATGTATGCTTATTGGCTGTCATTGCATGAAATTTCTTAAACATTTGTTTGGTGCAACGCCTCTTGCATTTGGTATTTTAGCATATATAGGGCTTAGTGGCATTCATATTTCTTTAAGTGAATCTCCAATTTGACATAGGCATATTAGCTAAAATCTATAAATTCAAATGCATTAAGTTCATTTATTGGTCTCTTGAAATTTTGTACATGCATCATTGTGTTTTGTTTGTTTGGAGGATCGATGACATTTAAGTGAATGTATATCACAAAATGTATGTGTATTTTTCACTATCACTACACTTCTTATATCCATTGACTGGCGGATATATATATATACACATACACAGACATAAATGTATAAGATTTATTGCTATTTTTTTTAATTTAAGATTTATCAACATCATTCTGTAGTAAATGTTTAATTAAATATATACATAAATACAAATATATATATATATATATATGTATATGTATATGTATATGTATATGTATGTATGTATGTATGTATGTATGTATGTATATATGAGTGTGTATTGTGGTTTCTTATTAAAGTATTGTTGCACTCAATGTACTTATATTTAAATATGTAAATCGAGGAAAACATTTAGTATAGATAGATTGATGTATTGAATCTAGAATAAATCAAAGATCTATATTTCTCGAACTTGAAAATGTTTGCATCATAAATCTATTATGTATCCCATGAGTCTATTATTGTTTGAGAATTTGTATGAAGTAAAATGATTGAGTATTGATTGGGAATGATTTGGATTATTGTGCAATTGTTTAAGTCAATTTGTGAGGTGAACATTAGAAGTCTTCAAGAGGCTTGGATAAACCTTGTTGTAGACTAAGTATATGTGATGACCCTGTAATCTTGGTTGATGTGATACTTGAAGTGTTTTATTGAGGGGGTTTTATCCATGCACTGTTCACTTGCTTTTATGGTTGATTTTGTGTGCGGGATGGTACATGCCTCTCCTTTATGTATGTTCGTGGGGTTTCTTGATGTGAGCATGTTGGCTTTTCCCTATTGATTTAGTTGGGTTTTCTAGTTGTAGAAGGGGGGAGTGGATCTCAATGGGGGTCAACACACAAAGTGGTGTCTAGGACAACCCATGTGGGAGTTCCTTAATTAAGTGATAACATAATTAATATACTAGGGGGTTGGGTAGTAATTCACTCTAATCAAGATAATCAGATGGCTCACCCATACATGCAGTGCTCATTCAAGCTAAGGATGGGTTGAGAAGTCCTGGTTGGAAAGGCCAACCTCCTTGTCTTCATGAAAGGAAGTTGGTTCTACATGTGTCGCCCTATGGGGCTGACATCTAATGTGAGACTATCAGGACAACCATAGATGAGGTTCAGCATCTAGTAAAAGACTTTCAAGACAACCCATGCCAGGACCATTTGATGAAACTCTCCCTTGCTACAACCTAGCATTTCCTTGGCTTGTATTCCCATTTTATGTATGTGTATTCCTCTAGAAGTGGTGTTACCATTGTATAATGTTATGTTGTACTTGCATGTTGGAATCCTTTATGGTCTGGTTGTTTCTATTGTATGTCATCTTGTTGTCATCATGGTGGTGGGACCCTTTCGCTATCTCCTAGCATGGGGGGTGGACCTTAGGGTCTCACATGGTTGGGTGGAATGTACCTTGTACTCCATTGGGTTCCCTCACTTTGTTCGAGTTCATGGTGACTTCTCTTGGATTTGAAGACTTCTACACTTGTTCCAGTTCATGTGGATTATTACTCATGTACTTGTGTTGTACCATAAATTTATTGTATCATGTATCATACTTTTGATGTACTCTCCTCAGATGTATACGAGAAGACATTGTTGTTCAGATGTATCAATGTAATGATGTAAACTGATGTTGAACTCTCTTATGTAATGGACAATGTAAAAGATGCTATTGTATATGTTAGTTAAATGGATTGATTCTAAATGATCTTTATTAAATACATGTTATGGTTATTTCATATTGATTGTTCAATTAAATTAGATGATTAAATGTAATTTCATATTGTTGATGGAATTGCTTAATGTAATGATTTTCTATTTATGCTAGTTTAGTTAATGGGTATCGAGTAGCGTAGTCACAAACCTTAGAGGACTTAGATTAGAATCATAATTGTTGATTCATCTTCTATCTTGTGAATAATGCTCTTTCAAAAAAAAATTGTCAATGTTTTAGGTGTTTAGTGTGTTGTCCTCTAGGGTTTCGTGGTAGGGTGTTACATGTTCGGCCTTCTGTTTCTTAGCTAATTGACAAAACATTATACTGTGTTGTTATTGTACTGAGTAGTTTATTTGTAGAACTTCTATAATTTCAATATAAGTTTGTTGATTCAAACCATGTCTTGAACTCTTCTTTCCAGTAAATGTGTATGGAGGTTATTTTATGTTATTAAATGAACTTCTTAGGCTTTTCATCTATGTTCTTTGTTATTTCTGGACATTTAGATTGTTGAACGGGCCCTTAAATCCCATCTGAAAGGAAGATTTACCATGCCCAAACCTACACCTTGGTCCATCGTCGTAGGTTAGATCTTTATTTTATATATCTACTTCTTTTTCCCATTCCAAACCCCCAAATATAGGAGTTGGCTTCTTTAAAAACCCGAAGGTTACTCGGTTTAGTGCAATTTGTCCCCCCATTAACTGAGTTTCCCATAAGGTTGTTGCTTGAAATTTTTTGACATCAACAGTTTCTTTTTTTGGAACACCTAGTGGGACTGTCTTAAATGTATCTAAATCTAAAGTGGGTGTATAAGCCATCTCCCTGTTACTAGATCCCAAACAATGAACAACCCTGGCCTGCTAGTGCCACCGCTAATAACAGTATGAACTAGAACCCGTCTGGTGAACATTTTGATCCCTCCACCAGCCATGTTGTCGATTGCTAACAAAAATTATGTGGCATGGGATGCTGGAAGCCCCCTTATAGCACCAGTAGCACCCATCGTTTGGACCCCTATCTCGGCCTCTGCTTTAAAGGATGTACCAAAATTCACTAGGGAAGGCTCAAAAACACCATCTGAACACCTGGAAGATGTGGCAGACGTGTTTTTGGTGCATGGTGTACCGACTAGAATGTCGCGCTAAGGTTGCTTGTAGCCTCTTTCAAAGGTAGAGTGCTAGATTGATACTACACTTTGGGAGCCAATACTATCGGTGCCTAGGATTAGCTCAGAGACCCTTTCTACGAGAGATTTTCAAATAATGGAGATCAATCTTCACTATATTATTAGTTGGCGACCATAAAGCGGCCCCCTTAGGAGGCCATGACTGACTTTAATGCTTAGTTTCACACAAATTGGCAAAGGATTCAGCCTGCAATCCACCCTCCTACAGATTTGGCATTCATGTTCTATCTAAAGTCTCTCAACACCGAAATTTCAATGATGATCCAGTCCCTTGGTGGGAACACCTTGCCAGGTGCATATAGCATTGCTATTTAGGTAGACAATAATTTGATCAATGCCAGGAAGTTACCACCTCAGCCCGCTATGCCTATATTTCTAGAGTTGTCTATTCCTACCCAGGAGATAGCATCTACCAGTGTGTCTACTCCTCCCCAATCTATGTATGCATATCTGAGCACATCGTAGAGTGTTGCTTCTATGTCTAATTCATCAAAATATTAGATGAGCGATGTCAAGGAGTTGTTGCGGAGCATCTCAAATGAAATAACTACCATCAAGCAGAACCAGTCCATGCCCCTGAAGCCAACTTATCAAAATTATCAAGGCAAAAAATCTTCCTACCAGCAAAATCAGTTTCAAGGAGGATCGCGCACAAATATGTGGACTCAAACAAGTAATAAAATGGTGTTGGCACCTACTCCACTACAAAATGCTCACTCAAGCTCGAGTAGAGAGCTGACAACGGGGAAAAATAATCTTGCCGATGACATCAACCCCTAGTGCTTTCCCTGCAATGAAGCACATATGCTTTGAAATTGTCTGTGCAACAATCTACAACAAAGAGTGGCGAAACAACGTAATCAAGGCATGGCAACAAATTCAGGAGGCTATGTATATGTCTCTCTACTAATGGAAAACGTGATACTCACCGTGCAAATGCAAGGAATGTCCCTGAAGTAAGAGACAAATATAGCTCCAAATCACACACTCTTCTCATGGATGGAAGAAGAAGAGGCAGTGTTTGCAAATCATGCATCCACATCCAAGGCCCCGCAAGTGCAGTTCGATTAAAACACTCACTCTAAGAGGAGATTCACGGGTGAACTGGTTGTCTTGCATCCCAAAAGTGTCTCTGACCAAACTCCTAGTACCTCCGCAGTTGTACAAAAATTTCAGTCGCCAAGGGAAATTGTTAGAACAAGGGCTAAGGAACAAAAGCATTTAAATTTTCCACCATTCAATGTGGTGGCACAATTGAAGAAATCCTCTGCTAATGTGTCTCTTTGGGATATCTTAGCTATTCTGGAGCAAAATTTGTTGTAGAATGCCCTACTTGAAGATGCAAGCACTGAGCCAACAGAGAAATCACTCAAGGGAAAGGTCGTTGATCCATCACCTCTAGCTAAAGTCCTCACAGACAGTGCAGAGGAAGGCTCTATCGAAGTTAATGGTAAGCTGAAACTGAAACCCTTTTCCCTAACTCTTATTGTGGGTAATAAATTGTTGCACAATTCTATGATTGACTCTAGTGCTAGTACCACAGTCATGCCCAAGCAGATAGCTGAAGCCTTAGGACTTAGCTATGAACCTTTAAAAAGAGGGGTTATGCAGCTTGATGGGAACAAGGTTGAAACCGTAGTTTTCATTAAGGACCTCCCCTTGACTCCATTCTCCTACCCTAGCATCACATTCCACAAGATACCATGATCATAGACGTTCCCCCATGTTCGGTCTTTGTTTATCCTGAGAATTCACTTCCAAGATAGGCGGAAATCTTTCTTTGGATTGGTCACACATAATCCTTAGCACCAAGCATGGAGTTAAAATGAAGATAGTGTCTAAACCTTTGCATGCAGAACATGTGGTCGATGAAGCCATGATCAACTTTGAGGTCACTCATGCCTCTATCATCAAAGAGGAAATGTATTGTACTGAGCTAGTAGAAGATGAGAAGGTGACCCGAGACCGGACTAATTCAAAAGAGGTCCTCTTGAGTGAATATATAGACACTGATCCTTTTGACAACTATCATGCTACCAAATTGGGAACCTATGTCATCTATGATGAAGATCAATTGATTCCAAAGTTCATGAAGGAATCTGAGAGTGGTCAAGCCTTAGAGTTGTGGACATTTCATTTCAATGGAGCAAGGTGTAAAGTTGGCGTAGGAGCCAGGATATGTTTGGCGTCCACATCCAATGAAAAAACCCTTAGGTCTTTTTGCTTTCAGATTACCTGTTCAAACAATGAAGCTGAATATGAAGGCCTGGTGCAAGGTCTGAGTCTTATGAAACAGATGGGCGTTAAGCAAATAATGGTGTTTGGAGACTCCAAGCTAGTGGTCAATCAAGTCTAAGGGCTTTACGCAGCCAAGAATGTCCACATGAGATCCTATAGACAGATTCTAGGACCTGATTGAAAGCTTTGAAGCCTTCAATATCCAGACAGTGCCCAGAGAATAAAATGCAGATGTAGATCACATGGTGGCAATTGGATCTCAATTTGATCATGTTCTCGACCTAATCCATAATGTGCACTTTGTACAAGTGATCATCCAACTAGAAATCCTAGATAATGATCAGAGTTGGAAAATGTTTGAAAGTGATGAACACATCACCTTATTCATCCAGTAGTCAGAAGATTTCGCTGAGCAACTCCAACCAAAAATTGTTGAGGCCTATGAAGGGAAAATTATTCAGTTGAGGACCAACAAGCTTCCAAAAGGATTGGTCACTCTCGAAAACCTATTCAATTGTGATGATACAAGGAATGACAAGAGGAAGTTTGGAGCAAACAAAAGTGACTATGTTGACCTCCAAGTCACTGACGGAAGGAAGCTCAAGGTTGGAAA